>JABTTQ020003304.1:2500-291644 GCA_016081115.2 Rehmannia glutinosa
GAGAATCGCTCCAATTGGCACTTACAATGAAAAAGATGGAAAAAAGGTTCTTGGCTTTTCTTCGGAGAATGATCGCCTTGCGGCGTCATGGAAGCTAACCTTGATTGGAAAATTCTCATTCGCGATCCCGCACCCCAAAGAAATTGATTAGGGCTATCTTCGTTGAAATTGAAAGGGCCATACTCCTCGAGCTTTGCAAATCCATCTCATATTATAATCAAATTAAACTTGAGGAGGATTTTAATATGCTATGGATGGGCACTCTTTGGTCGTTGGGGACCGCCCCCGACGCGTGTGTTCAAGTGGACACCTTCATTTAATCCGAAACAAGCCCCTCTTGCACTGTTTGGATTCGCTTCCGGGTTTGCCCATTCATTTTTTTGATCATAATGCTCTATTTGCTATCAAGATGATTATAGGTACGCCTCTTCAAGTGGACTCCCACACAAAGATCTCGATCTCGATTATCAATGGCACGGGTTTTGGTTTAATCGAACTTACGGTGAACCCTCGATTATCAATGGCCCACAATTGATATCCAAGAGGAATATGCATGGGCCCACAACAACTTTTCATGGAAAAAAAGATGGAAAAGGTGGAAGAAAACAATTATAATGGGCATCTCACCCTAACCCACGCGGCGACCAACACAATTGTGGGCCCGGGTGTTTCTTTTGTCCTCTTGCATTAATTCAGCCCATAATGTTATCCGGGACCCGCAAACCATCACACCTGCCCCTCTCGTTTCTAAAGGCCGACGGACATGTTGCAAGCTAATTTGGGCCCACAATGCTATACGAATGAGGCTCAAGTTTTCCACCACCGCCCAAACTTCCTCAAAACATGGATCCGGTCCAACTCGCTCTCACCGCCTCCGCCACAACCATCTTCTAGCCCAAATCATTTTAATTCCCCAACCCAATCCATGAGTCATCCTTGTCACCCATTTTGGTAAATTCTTCACACGACGTGGACCCAACCCCTTTAGCCACTATTTATATAGTTAAAGAAGTGGGCTTTTTGATTCTTGTGGCCCAAACCCAAACCAATTTGATCACCCCATGCACGCGAACGTCAACATTAGTATTCGGAGGATGGGAAAATTGCCACAAAAATGCACAAAGATGCACATGTTATTAATGATATTAGTATTGATCAGTCGGATAAAATCAAAAAATCCGGGGTTGACAAAGTCTCGAAATCGACAAAGAAGACCACAAAGTCGGGCAAATTGGTTCATAATTTTCTCTACAAAGGAGGAGCGAGCCAACGACCCCAAAATCGATCAGGTGTTTCTAAATCCTCTTCTCATTCTAATTGTTAATTATGTCGATTAAATTCTTAACATGGAATGTGAGGGGTATTGCTAATCCGGGTAGCCAACGTCATTTACACGCGTTAATTTCTCATCATAAATTGCCTTTTGTTGCGCTTTTAGAACCTATGACTTCGCCTGAGTTTAGTTTCTATTGTCGTAGATTTGGCTTTGATGATAGCTTATCTAATGTTCTAATCATATCCGGATTATGTCTCGCTTAAGCTTACACTTTGACATTCTTGTTGATCATGCACAATTATTACATTGTAGGTTGACATCTGCCTTGTTGCCTCAGCCTATTTATTTGACTTTTGTGTATGCTAAATGTGATAGAGTAGCTAGACATGTTTTGTGGGATACCTTGCGTGAGATTGCGATTAGTATGGAGGGGTTACCCTGGCTTGTTAGTGGTGACTTTAACATTTTTTTGCATGATCACGAGAGGATTGGTGGTATCACTGATAGGTCGGATGAGATGCTAGATTTTGCCTATATGATTGCGGATTGTGAGTTATTTGATGCGGGGTGTGAGGGGTCTATCTTTACGTGGGCTAGAGGTGGGCTTCAGGAGAGGCTTGATAGGGCTTTGTATAATGAACATTGGGCTGATATGTTTACTTCTTCTGTTGTTACGCATTTATCTCGTGTTCGCTCCGATCATGCTCCTTTACTCATATCTTGTCGGTTTGTTGCCGCATGTGCCTCGTTCTTCTTTCCGATTTCAAAGATATGTGGATACGTCACCATACTTTTTGCAGGTTGTCAAGGAAGTATGGGGGCATCCCATCGGGTTGTTTTGGAATGAGGAGCTTAAAAGACAAGTTGAATAGGGTCAAACGCAGACTCAAGATTTGGAATCACCAGACGTTTGGTAATGTTTTTGATCGGATTAGATTGGCTGATGAGGCTGTTTCGGTAGCTCAGGCTATTTATGATAGTGATCCGTCTCCGACGACGGCCGAGCTACATCGTTGTGTGGCCGAGTACGAGCCGTTTGAAAATGGAGGAGGATTTTTGCGCGCGAGAAAAGTCGATTAAGTGGGCAGTCGAGGGGGAGCGCAACACTAAGTTTTTCCATGGATTTGTTAAGCAGAAGCGGTGTCGCGCTAGGATCCACTCGATTGACGATGATGGGGTGACGATCACACAGGATTCTGAGATTCGGAAGTCGGGCACTCGCTTCTTTCAAATTCCTTATTGACTTCTGACTTGGAGTATCTGACTCCCCCTGTTGATGAGTTCTTTCCCCGGCTTCCTGATTCCGTTGATCTTGATGGACTTTGTGCTATGCCGACGGCTAAGGAGGTTCGCGATGCGGTGTTTGGGATTGATCCGTCTAGTGTTTCGGGGCCAGATGGTTTCTCATCGTTGTTCTTTCAGCACTGTTGGGATTTCGTCAGACCGGATGTTGAGGATGCGGTGGTTGACTTTTTTTCCGGGTAATCTCATGCCGTCCACGCTCACGGCTACATCTATAGTTCTCATTCCGAAGGTTCCTCACCTCGGAAGTGGATCGAGTTTCGCCGATTAGCCTGCGGTAACGTGACGAATAAGATTATCTCGAAGATTATGAACGCAGCGGTTGGTCTCGATTCCGCCTTGATTGTGTCGTCAATCGAGTGGTTTCACACCGGTCGTGTCATCTCGGATAACATATTGCTCGCGCAGAGCTTATCCATGATATCACTTAGCCACGGATATTCCTAATGTGGTGATGAAGCCGATATGGCTAAAGCTTATGATAGAACAGTGGGATTTCCGTATACGGCTATGATTCACATGGGCTTCCCATTCGATGGATTGATATGGTTGGTTGTATTGAGCATCGCGGCTTCTTTGTTAAGTTAATGGTATCCCTTCCGGATATTTTCCTTCGACTCGGGGGCGGCAGGGGATCCTCTATCTCCCGCTTTGTTTGTTCGGCAAATGAGTATTTATCCGGATTGATTCCACTATTAGACGACACCGAGATATGATTTATAAGACGCGACGAGGTTTTCGGTGACGATCCGCCTATGCCGATGATGTGGTTATCTTCACTAGGGCGTGCCGAGGATGGTTTGGTCACGTTGAGACACTTTTCGAGCATTATTCTCGCGCTTACTCGGACACCGGGTCAAGATTCGTAAGAGTAGTTTTTTTAGCCCCACGTTACATTGACGGGTGGGAGCATATGGTGCACAAAGCCGATCAAGCCGTCGCGATGACTTGCCGATGACTTATTTGGGGGTCCCTTTGTTCAAGGGGCAAATGACGAAAAGAGCTCTTCCTCCCCGTGATTCGTGAGGATGTTGGATAGAGTTGCGGGATGGTCGACGGCACTTTGTCCTTTGGTGGTAGGCTTGCTCTTATTCGAGCACGCTAATGGCCACTCCGTTGCATATTCTTGGTCATGCAGCCGCCAAAGACAGATTCTTCATCGATTGGAGCAGATCATGGCTAGATTTTTCCGGGGCTCCTACGCGGGGGATGAAGAAGACTCACCGGATTAGTTGGGATGATATATGCCACCCTATTGTTGAGGGTGGTTTGGGGTTGCGCCGATTTTCTCGATATTGCCGACGCCTTGATTTCAAGTTCGTGGTGGAGGTTACGTGAGGGTCATTCTCTTTGGGCCCATTCCGATCGGCAAAAATCTTTGTTACAATGGGCTTTTGTCTCCTCAGAGCCCTCAGAACACATAATGATAGTCATCGGTGGAGGCGTTTGAGGCGGGTCGGTATTCGGGTCCGGAGCGGATTTTTGGTCTATTTGCAAATGTGGTAGCCGGGTCGGCTTCTCAAGGATGATATTTGGCTTGGACACAAAGCCGCTTGCGGACCATTGTTTGATCGACCTTTGGGGCACATGACAATTGATTAGTTTATTCGCGATGGTGAGTGGGATCGGGATAGATTGTATCGGTATTGGTTTCCGGATGTGGGCTTCCGAGAGTCTCATTGAGGATATTTCCGGGGTTCCGATTCTCACGGGTCCGTGGATATCATGCGGTGGATGCTTACCTCTCACGGTGGGTTCTCTATGTCTTTCGCTTGGGATTCTCTCCGGGGTAGAAATGCTTAACCTTCTGCACGGTGCCATTTGGAACGATGCTCTCATCCCTACTATCTCCATATTCCTTTGGCGCCTCCTTCGTAATCGTCTTCCCGTGGATATCAAGCTCCAGGCACGTGGCACTTCCCTTGCCTCACGTTGCTGGTGTTGCTTGAATAATCCACATTCATCTCCTCAGGTCGAATCTATCCCTCACCTCTTTTTGATGAATGATACTGTTCAGTCCGTGTGGAATCACTTTCTTCCTTGGTTTGACACTACACTTCCACACACCACTGATATGATATTGTTCCTTTCATTTTGGAGGAACCGCACACACGGATCACACACGAGGCACTTGAGTTTCTTGGTTCCCTGCTTGATTTTATGGTTTGTCTGGACGGAAAGGAATAGTGTCAAGCATCGACAAATTCCTTTCTTGGCATCTCACATTATTTGGCAGGTGGAGCGGTATCTCTGGATCCTTGTTTTGGTCGGCGTCGAACCCATCGATTGGTTTGGATGCTTCCCTACCGTTGGCTTTTTTGGGAGTGCTCCACCACGGGTTCCACGCAGCCGAGGATGGTGATTTGGCGAGCTCCTCCTCCATCGATCGAACACGGATGGTTCGTTTGATCCAGGCACATTGATAGCTGGCGGAGGGGGATTGATACGGGATCATTTGGGCAGACTTATGTTGGCGTTTCACAGTTCCTTCCAGGCGGTGTCTAGCTTTCATGCCGAGCTACTAGCGCTTGAGATGGGATTGCGGCATGCCCGACAGATCTCACTTCAGATTTGGATCGAGTTGGACGCAGCGGCGGTGGTCACCACGATCACTTCTGGTGGCCTTGGCTCTTGGCAGGTTCAGCATACCCTGATTCGCATTCGGAACATGCCGAGGACCTTCGCAGACTCGATTTCCCACATATACGAGAGGGGAATCGACCAGAGATCACCCAGCGAGTTGGGAGCTCGCCGCCTTGGCGATCACTTTGTAGATGAGAGCACGGCTTCTCACCACCTCCTAGCGCTCATTCGGATGGACCAATTTGGGATACCCGAGCTTCGATTTTCATAGATCATTGGTTCTCCTTGTATTTTTAGATTCTCATTTTTAGATTCTCATTATGATAGTCTTTCTAGATATCGTAGTGATAGGTCACTTGTTATTTGATTTTCTCCCGCCTTATATGGGCATGACATTGTATGACTCTTTGATTATTTGATATACGTGTAGGGATCACGCCTCAATCCCCACCCCGGGGGTGTTATTTTGAAAAAAAAAAAAAAACCCTAAACCCTAACCCCTAAACCCTTAAACCCTAAACCCTAAACCCTAAACCCTAAACCCCGAACCCTAAACCCTAAACCCCGGAGCCCTAGACCCGAACCCTAACCCTAAACCCTAAACCCTAAACCCTAAACCCTAAACCCTAAACCCTGAACCCTGAACCCTAAACCCTAAACCCTGAACCCTAAACCCTAAACCCTAAACCCTAAACCCTGAACCCTAAACCCCGAACCCCGAACCCTAAACCCTAAACCCCGAACCCCGAACCCCGAACCCTAAACCCCGAACCCTAAACCCTAAACCCTAAAACCCGAACCCTAAACCCTAAACCCTAAACCCTAAACCCTAAACCCTAAACCCTGAACCCTAAACCCTAAACCGAACCCTAAAAACCCGAACCCTAAACCTCTCTCTAAAATTTTCTCTCCTTCTTTCTAGAATTTTAGGAACTTTGAAAAATTCATCCCAAAAATCCCCAAAAAATCCAAAAAAATTTGAAAAAATGTGGAAAAATATGCAATCCATACGCAGCACTTGGATCGACATTGGCTAATTTTTTCAAAATTTTTGCGTTTTTTTTTTCGAATTTTTTTCGATTTTTGAGTTTATACTGTGCGCGCAGTTTTTCTTCCATTTTTTTGATAATCTTCGTTTTTGTGTTGTTGATTTGCTGCAGGAAGTGATATTGGCAGGTGTAAGCAGTGCATACTTTGATTTTGGTGTCTGATGGATGATTCGAATTTGGAGGGTCCTTCGTCAAAAATTCCATCGCCGCTCGGTTCGTCTTCTTTGAACCCTAAATCCCCTTCTCAAATCCCTCCATCTTCATCTTCACCTCCGCCTAAACCCAACAAACCTTCTTATGTGCAATTCTTTCGTAAACCAATCCCTGAACACCAAATTTTTGATGAAACCTTATTCACTCCTATTGGAAAGCTTTCTAAAAGAGATGGTGTGGATTTTTTGGAATTTTCGGATATTGAGACTGAGCAATTAGCTGAGCCATTGAAATGGGCGTTAGTAGGGAAGTTTTCGCATGGCATCCCTCAGATACATATGGTTGAAAAAGTGTTGGAAAATCTTCATTTGGCTGGGGAGTTCAAACTCAGATTTCTAAACCAGAGACAAATTCTGATAGTGCTCTCGAATGAAAGGGATTTCTCGAGGCTATGGTTGCGCCCCGTTTGGCAGATACAAGGCATGCCAATGCGAATTCTGAGATGGTCGCCGCGCTTCAACACGAGAACTGAATCCCCATTGGCTCCGGTGTGGGTAAGACTCCCTGGCCTTCCAATTCATTTATATGATAAAGTTGCGTTGATGATGATTGCTAAGATAATAGGCAAGCCTCTTCAAGTTGATGAGGCTCTGATTTCACAAACGAGATTTTTTGCTAGAGTTTGTGTGGAAATTGATTTGACGAGGAAAGAAAAGAGAAAATCTTATTGGGTATTAATTTGAAATAATTACAGAGAGGGTGGTTTATGAGAATTTACCAAAGTATTGTGTTGATTGCAAACATCTTGGTCATGAAAAATGTGTGTTATATTAATGGTAATGCTCCTAAACCAATTAGATTGCCTCCAAGAGTTGATAAGGTTGATGTGGGTGTCTCTAAGAATGATTCGAGCAGGCATGGGTTGAAAAAAGGGCTGGAAAAATGGTTCAGCAAGTTGAGAGTAAGGGGATAGATGCAGGGCTGGTCCATCTCATTCTCAGATCCTCCCCGCTCCATCTCAAGTTCACGTAGAGAAAGTGTTTGTTAAAAGTCCTCAAGCTAATAGGTTTTCGGTTCTTGCGATATATGTGTGGAAGAGAAATCACAAATTCGGGAGAAGAGGAAGTTCTGGTTGTGTGTAAGCCTGGTGATAAGAATGTGGAGGTTGTTCTTAATAATATTAAAGTTGTTAATGAATTTAGAAGGAGTGCGGTGACATGATGATGTGTCCGATGTTACAAATGGGCAGATCCTCGTCTTTGAAAGAAGCAAAGGTGATCGCAAACCTTTCAGATTCGCATCGATAATGTTGAGACTCCTGTGGTTGTTAGGAATGAAGGTCCGGATGCTATCTTGAAGAAGTTTCGGATGTTGTTGAATATAATAAATGTCAAGCTTCTATGGTTGCTGAATTTTTTCTCAGTATTGGAAAAGGATGAGATCGATGAATGTGAGGATTATTCTCCTCATGATGCTAACATGGAATTAGTGGAGAATTTATGTCAACTTTAGAAAAGGAAAAGGAACTTGTTGTTGATACCTATTCATCTAAAAAGTCGCTCAAGATAAAACTCGAAGTTGTTCAGTTTGAGAGTATGGAAGAGATTAATGATCACAAAATTCAAGCCACACATTGGTTAAGAGTTTTGTCTCCTGAAGTGCGGTATAGAAAAATCAAGAAAAATTGTTGTAAAACCCCGATAAGAATGTCAAAACGTGATGCAAAAGTGGATGAAAAGCAGATCGAGAAGATTGTTGATTGAAAAAGTGATTTTGGACACGAGTTGATAAGCAGATTGAAAAAGAAAAAAAAAAATGATTGTCAGCAAAGGTTGAAAAGTGATTTTGGAAAACCCGTTGGAAATAAAAAAAGTCGGGAGGAAGGGGAGCTCTTCTAGGGTTACTCGATCTCTTCTTAAATGAGTTTTAATTCATTAATTTGGAATGCCAGGGTGTTGGTAATCCCCCTACTCAAAGGCATCTTCACCACTTATGCAAAGAGCACAAGATAAGCATTCTCTCTATTATTGAACCAATGGTTGCTTTTGATGATCGTTTTTTTCGTAGAAGGCTTGGTTTTACTAAGGCAACTTGCAACAACAATAATAAAATTTGGTGTTTTATCAAAGATCCTTTCCAAATGGAGGTGTTACAAAGCACCGAACAACTTCTTCATGTCAAGGTGACCTCTCTTACTATCATGGAGCCTTTATTCTTTTCATTCATTTATGCAAAAATGATAGGGTGATTAGAAGGGATTTGTGGGATGAATTGGGAAATATTGTTGATATTGTTGGGGTGAAACCTTGGTTGATTGGTGGGGATTTCAACACAATTCTTCATTTTCATGAGAGGGTTGGAAGTAATTCTAATAGAATTATTGAAATGATCAATTTGGTGATATGATTGATGAATGTGGTTTAATTGATGCTGGTTTCATTGGAGAACCTTTTACTTGGGCCGAGACAAAATCTCAAGGAAAGGTTGGATAGAGTTCTTTTTTGGGAAATGGGTGAATTATTACCTTCTACAATCGTGGAACATCTACCTCGGATTTGGTCCGATCATTCTCCTTTATTGATCAAGATCAAAAATGATAGAATCGTGGCTGCTATTAGTTTCGGTTTTTGATATGTGGACTAAACATCATAATTTTTCGGATGTTGTTCAAGATAATTGGAAGCTTGAAATCTGGTTTAATCGGCATGCAAAATTTACAAGTCAAACTTTCAAGGCTTGCTAAAAGGCTTCAATGGTGGAATAAATTTGTGTTTGGGAATGTTTTTAACAATGTTAAGAGATCCGTCGCCGTTGCTCAAGCCCGAGAGATTGGGATCAAAATCCTACCAGTGCATACAATATATCTCAAAAAGTGCATTGCGGACTTGACTCAAGCTCGAGAAAAGTTGAGGAAGAATTTTGGAGGCAAAAGGTCGCTATAAGATGGATTAATGAGGAGAAAGAAACACAAAATATTTCCATTCCCTTGTTTTTAAAAAAAAAAGAAGCAGGGGTAGAATTTTCAAAGCATTGAGGATAATGGTGTTGTGTTAACTGAACCTCAAGCTCTTAAAGAATCTGGAAGCAGATTTTTTGCCAAGCTTTTTTCCAATGATGTTGAAAATCTGGCACACTGAGCTTAATGAATTGAAGCCACTTCCTCCTGAGGTTAATTTGTATGAGTGTGTGATTATCCAACCTCAAGACATCAAAAAGCACTTTTTGACATGAATGCCAAAGCACCGCAGTCCCGATGGATATTGGTGCATTTTATCAAAAATGTTGGTCAATTGTTCAGTTAGATGTGGTTGAGGCTGTTCTGGATTTTTTTGATGGAAACATTATGCCTCAAAGCTTCACAACAACTACAATTGTGCTTATTCCTAAGGTGACTCACCCAAGGCTTGGACTCGATTTTGGACCAATAAGCTTATGCAATGTTATTAATAAGCTCATCTCCAAGATCTTAAATGATAGACTTGCCAAGCTACTCCCTCTTCTCGATTGCTCCTACTCGGAGTGGTTTTGTGAAGGGCAATGTGGATTAGTGATAACATTTTATTAGCTCAGAACCGATTCATGACATTGATCGGGATTAGACTCATATGAATGTTGCTCTTAAGCTCGATATGGCCAAGGCGTATGATAGAGTTCAATGGAAGTTTCTATATCAAGTTCTTGAAAAAATGGGCTTTCGTAAGCGGTGGATTGAGTTTATGAAGTATTGCATTGAGCATTGCCGTACACAAGATTGATTAATGGTGAGCGATCTCAAACATTCAGATCTACCGAGGGTTGAGACAAGGTGACCCTATCTCACCTACCCTTTTGTATTGGCCGACTACCTTTCTAGGGGTTGGATTCCTTATTTATGGTGAATAAAAGCATGCAATACCACAAAGCAGGGGGCTTTTTGGTGTCTCACTTGTCTTATGCGGATGACATTCTCATTTTCACCAATAGTAAGGAAGCCGGCCTCGAGGAAGCTTATGGATTTTTACTGACATTAGATTATGTCATTTTTCTCGCCAATCGATCAATCAAGCACAAAAGTTCTTTCATTGTGAGAAAATGGCAAACAACACGAGTTCGAGAGAATTCATGAAATCACGGGGTTTAACTTGAAATATCTTCCGCTTATTTACCTTGGAGCCCTCTCGTATAAAGGAATGCTTAAGGGTGAATTATTTTTTGAGATGATTCAGAAGTTCAAAGGCAAAATTTAAGGATGGGAAACTAGAAACTTAACTTTTGGGGGGAGACTCTTGTTGATAAAAAGTGTTCTTGCTTCAATGACTTGTCATTTATTTCATGTGCTGCAACCGCCCAAGACCATTTTGCATGAATTGGAACAAATAATGGCGAGATTCTTTTGGGGGACCTATGGTAGTAGGAAAGCTATGCACTGGATCTCTTGGGATTCCATTTGTAAAAAGTTTGAGGAAGGGGGTCTTGGAATTCGATCTATGTTGGAAGGAGTGATGGCCTTTTCATATAAGCTTTGGTGGAGATTTCGGTTACAAAATTCTCTTTGGGCTAGATTTTTGAAGGCTAAGTATTGCAAAAAGAGTTTCTCGGGGATTGTGAAGGTTTCAATTCATGATAGTCCTATATGGAAAAGAATGTGCAAGGTAAGGGACATGGTTCAAGCCAACATGTTTTGGACTCTTGGAAATGGTAAATTCAGACTTTTGGCATGAGCATCGGATGGGAGATCAGCCATTGATACTGATTTTTTTAAAAAAAGGATAAATGGGGTGTCTATCATGTCAATCACTTTTGGACTAATGGCCAATGGGATCCCTACAAGCTTGGAAAAGTGCTTGATGGTTTTGGGTTGAAAAGATTTGCAAAGATTCCCATAAATGAGAATCAAGGGATACCATGCATTGGAAACTATCCTCTAATGGCCAATTCACTACTACCTCACTTGGCTCAGTCTTAGAAAAGGAAAACTATCCAAAAATCTTCACTAATCTTTGGAACCCTTGCTTCATTCCCACAATTTCCATTTTTCTTTGGAGGCTTTTCCGAACCGGATACCAGTGGACACCAAAATTCAAAGCAAAGGCATCACTTAGCCTCTCAATGTTATTGTTGTAACAGGTCTACTCACTCTAACCCAACTTTGAACTTAAATGCATCAAGTTCTCAAAGGCTTTCAAATGATCAAATTTATTTTATAGAAACTGTGACGCACCTTTTTCTTGAAAGTGATCGAGTAAAGCTTGTATGGATTCATTTTTCACATCTTTTTAAATTTACTCTCCCTCAAACTATTAGTGTTAGGCTCATGTTTCAATTCTGGAAATTATCTTCACCTTTTTCTCATGCTTCTCATGTTAGCATTCTCATACCTTGTCTTATTTTTTGGTTTACATGGGTTGAGCGGAATGATTGTAAGCATAGGGGGTTGGGTTTCAAAGGGGAAAGGATCATTTAGAATGTGCATCAGTATTTATCTAAATTGTCATTGAGTAACAAGTTTGATTTTTCTATTTGGAAAGGTTTCTCACATATTGCAACTCATCTTAATTTTATGGTGTCTAAGAGATCAATGAAAAAAGCTATATTAGTGTTTTGGGACAAGCCTCCTGTGGGTTGCTTGAAGCTCAACACTGATGGATCTTTCAAGGGAATTAGAGCTGGTGGAGGTGGAGTGATTCGAAATGATAGAGGGGAGGTTGTGCGGGCATTTCAAGCTCATTTTGATGCTGAGAATAGTCTTGAAGCTGAAGTCAAGGCTTTAGCTATGGGCATTGACATTTTATCTCGGATTGGAGCGGAGGTTAGGTGGTGGATTGAAGTGGATTCAATGGCATTGCTGTGGATGATAAAAAACAGGAAGATAGGTCATTGGAGACTTCAGCATGATTTTTTGAGAATTAAGCATAAGTTTAAAGATAAGGATGTGGTTATCACGCACAATTTTAGAGAAGGGAATGCTCCGGCGGATTACTTGGCCAATTTGGGCTGTGATGAGCAAACAACTCTTGAGTTTGCTCCTTCCTCTCTCTCAGGTAAATTGAAAGGTTTAATTCGAGTTGATAATATGAGAATTCCTGCCTTTAGATGCTAAATGATAGTTGATGTGTTGAATTGAATGTGATGTTGTATGGTTAATATGTTTTGGATGGGGGTGCTGTGTTCTGGTATTTTGGATTATGAATTTTGAGGAGGGGTGTATGACTGTGGCTAAGAAGTTTATAGTTGTGGATTGTTGCAAATGTATTCTTGTTTTGTGATCTTTTGCTGAGCTAGCAGTGGTGCTGTGTTGAGAAGGATTGTGCTGCTGGAAATTGTATTGTATTGATTGAGGTTATGCTGATGTATATAAGATCTGGTTGAGTGGTTCTTAGTCTTGGATATTTGAGATATCATTGTTTGATTTGTTGTTCTATATAATACTGAGGGTGGTAATTGTTGGATGAATTTTGAGAAGGGTTGTGTTAGATGATGTTGGATCCTATGTAATAGTTGTGAGGTTCTGGTGTTGTGCTGCTGGTTTCTTGCTGCTTAATTTGATGATTTTGCTGCTAGAAAATGTGTGATATGATGGACGGGTTGTGTGTGAAATTTCGGTTCTGAATTGAGCTGCTTGTAGATTACTTAGTGTTGGAGATTGGGTTGCAATGGATTGATATTGCTGTTATCTGGTGCATATTTTTGGGGGCTAGGTTCTCTGTTTTGCTCTGTTTTTTTGCCCTCAGTTTTTTCAGTTTTTTGACAAAAGCTATTTCCAAAAGCTGTTTTCAAAAGCAGCTTCCAGCTTTTAATTTTCAGCGTCTGCTGCCGGTTGCTTAAGGGTGGGCTCTTAGAGATAGGATTGGTTTATATTGGGCTTGGATGGGGTATTTTAATTGATATGGGCTGATTTATAAGTATTTTGGGTTATTGGTTTTGGGCTTTGAGGATTACTTTGGGCTTGAATTCTTGCTATGGACTGCCATAAGGGATATTAGTTTCATGGATTGGGAAATTTTGCTGATTGAGATTGGGTTATTTAATGGGCCAATTTTCAATGGATATGGGCTTTGTGTTGCTGAGCATTTGAGTAATATTGGAAGGTTGGATCATGGACTTTGCTTGCTGGGCATTTCGGACGTGCTTAGGATATGAAAATTTTGATTGTATTTCATTGTTTTTTGTTAACATTTTCGCAGAATAGTTGGTTAAATACGATTTGTATTTTTGAATATCGGATAGCACTTTTGGCTATCGCGATTAGCTTGTACAAACTTTTTGATGTTCAATGAAATTCCACCTTCGGGTGTTAAAAAAAAAAACCCTAAACCCTAAACCCTAAACCCTAAACCCTAAACCCTAAACCCTAAACCCTGAACCCTAAACCCTGAACCCTAAACCCCGAACCATGAACCCTAAAACCCCGAACCCTAAAACCCCGAACCCTAAACCCTAACCCTAAACCCTAACCCTAAACCCTAAACCTTAAACCCTAAACCCTAAACCCTAAACCCTAAACCCTAAACCCTAAACCCTAAACCCTAAACCCTAAACCCTGAACCCTAAACCCTAAACCCTAAACCCTAAACCCTAAACCCTAAACCCTAAACCCTGAACCCTAAAACCCTAAACCCTAAACCCTAAACCCTAAACCCTAAACCCTAAACCCTAAACCCTAAACCCTAAACCCTAAACCCTAAACCCTAAACCCTAAACCCTAAACCCTAAACCCTAAACCCTAAACCCTAAACCCTAAACCCTAAACCCTAAAAAAAAAAAAACCCTAAACCCTAAACCCTAAACCCTAAACCCTGGATATCATGCGGTGGATGTAAATGCGGTGGATGCTTAAACCCTCACGGTGGGTTCTCTAAACCCTAAACCCTGCTTGGGATTCTCTCCGGGTAGAAACCCTAACCCTAAACCCTAAACCGGTGCCATTTGGAACGATGCTCTCATCCCTACTATCTCCATATTCCTTTGGCGCTCCGTAATCGTCTTCCGTGGATATCAAGCTCCAGCACGCTAACGTGGCACTTCCCTTGCCTCACTAAACTTTGGTGTTGCTTGAATAATCCACATTCTTCTAAAGTCGAATCTATCCCTCACCTCTTTTTGATGAATGAATCTTAAACCCTGTGGAATCACTTTCTTCCTTGGTTTGACACTACACTTCCACACACCAACGATATGATATTGTTCCTTTCATTTTGGAGGAACCGCAAACACACGGATCACACAAGGCACTTGAGTTTCTTGGTTCCCTGCTTGATTTTATGGTTAAACCGGATGGAAAGGAATAGTGTCAAGCATCGACAAATTCCTTTCTTGGCATCTCACATTATTTAAAGCGGTATCTCCGGATCCTTGTTTGGTCGGTCGTGCCCGAACCCATGATTGGTCCGGATGCTTCCCCTCTGTTGGCTTTTTGCAGGGAGTGCTCCACCACACAGTTCCACGCAGGCCGAGGATGGTGATTTGGCGAGCTCTCGATTCTCTCAAATCAAGTCGAACACGGATGGTTCGTTTGATCCAGGCACATTGATAGTTGGCGGAGGGGATTGATACGGGATCATTTGGGCAGACTTATGTTGGCGTTTCACGCGATTCCTTCCGGGCGGTGTCTAGCTTCGTCTTGCCGAGCTACTAGCGCTTGAGATGGGATTGCGGCATGCCCGACAGTTCTCACTTGATTTGGATCGAGTTGGACGCACGGCGGTGGTCACCACGATCACCACGGTGGCCTTGGCTCTTGGCTTAGGAGTTCAAGATATCCCGATTCGCATCGGAACATGCCGAGGACCTTGCACTCGATTTCCCACATACACAGAGAGGGAATCGACTGCAGATCACCTAGCGGAGTTGGGAGCTGCTGCCCTTGGCAGTCACTTTGTTGATGAGGGCACGGCTTCTCACCACCTCCTAGCGCTCATTCGGATGGACCAGTTGGGATACCCGAGCTTCAGATTTTCATAGATCATTGGTTCTCATTGTATTCTCTCGATATAGCATAGATGTCGTAGTGATAGGCGTTTTGCTTTTTGATTCTTCCCGCTGTTACGGGACATAACACTGTATGATACTTTGTTTATTTGATATACAGGTAGGGGATCACGCCTCAATCCCCCACCCTCCGGGGTGTTATTTTGTTAAAAAAAAAAAAAAAAAAACCCTAAACCCTAAACCCTAAACCCTGAACCCTAAACCCTAAACCCTAAACCCTAAAACCCTGAACCCTAAACCCTAAACCCTAAAAAAACCCGAACCCTAAACCCTAAACCCTAAACCCTAAACCCTAAACCCTAAACCCTAAACCCAAACCCTAAAACCCTAAACCCTAAACCCTAAACCCTAACCTAAAGGGTTCTAGGGTTTAGGGTTTTAGGGTTTTAGGGTTTTAGGGTTTTTAGGTTTTTAGGTTTTTTTAGGATTTAGGATTTAGGGTTTAAGGTTTAGGGTTTAGGGTTATGGGTTTAGGGTTTAGGGTTATGGGTTTAAGGTTCAGTGGTTTTATTTTTTTTTATCAAAATAACACCCCGGGGTGGGGGATTGAGGCGTGATCCCCTACCGTATATCAAATAATCAAAGTATCATACAATGTCATGTCCTGTTACGGCGGGAGAAAATCAAAAACAACAAACGACTACCACTACGATATCTAGAAAGACTATCGTGAATGAGTATCTAAAAATACAAGGAGAGCCAATGATCTATGAAAATCAAGCTGGGTATCCCACCGGTCCATCCGAATGAGAGCAAGGAGGTGGTGAGAAGCCGTGCCCTCCTCCTCAACAAAATGATCGCCAAGGGCGACCCGCTCCCAAAGCCGCTAGGTGATCTCGCCGGGTCGATTCTCCTCTCTGTATGTGGGAAATCGAATATTGAAGGTCCTCAACATGTTCGAATGCGGGTCAAAGTATGATTTGAACCGCCAAGAGCCGAGGCCACCAAAAGTGATCGTGGTGACCACCGCATCTCGCATGGCCCAACTCGATCCAAATCAAGCGAACGAGAACGCTTTTCGGCATGCCGCAATCCCATCTCAAGCGCTAGTAGCTCGGAATGAAAACTAGACACCGCCCCGAAAGGAATCGTGAAATGCCAACATGAGTCCCCGAATGATCTCGAATCAATCCCCTCCGCCAAAGAATCAATGTGTGCCGATCAAATGAACCATCCGTGTTAGCTTGATCCGAGGCGACCGAGGGGGTCGCCAAATCACAATCCTCGGCCCGTGTGGAACCCGTGGTGGGCACTCCCCGCAAAAAACCAACAAGAGGGAAACATCCGCATCTAACGATGGGCTCGTGACGCCGACCGAGACAAGGATCCGCAGATACCGCTCCACCGCCAAATAATGTGAGATGCCAAGAAAGGAATTTGTCGATGCTTGACACTATTCCTTTCTCGTCCCGCATACAAACCATAAAATCAAGCAGGAACCAAGAAACTCAAGTGCCTTGTGTGTGATCCGTGTGTGCGGTTCCTCCAAAATGAAAGGAACAATATCATATCGTAATCCATGACTTTGTTTATCTGGTGTGTGGAAGTGTAGTGTCAAACCAAGGAAGAAAGTGATTCCACACTGATCGAACAATATCATTCATCAAAAAGAGGTGAGGGATAGATTCGACTGAGGAGAGGAGTGTGGATTATTCAACCAACACCAAAGAACGTGAGGCAAGGGAAGTGCCACGTGCTTGAAGCTTGATATCCACATGAAGACGATTACGAAGGAGGCGCCAAAGGAATATAGAGATAGTAGGGATAAGAGCATCGTTCCAAATGGCACCATTCGAATGTTCTCGAGCATTTCTACCCCGGAGAGAATCCTGCAGTAAGACTTAGAGAACCCACCATGAGAGGTAAACATCCACCGCATGATATCCTCGATCCAACAGAGATCGGAACCCTGATATATCCTCAATGAGACTCTCAGAAGCCCATATCCGGAGACCAAGACCTGGTGCAATCTATCGCGATCCCACATACCATCCCCGATGAACCAACCCACCATCATATGACCCAACGGCCGATCCAAAAAGTGATCCATAAGCGGCCGATGCCCAAACCAAGTATCATCCTAGAAACCGACACGGCTACCACGCTAATAGACCGTAAAATTCGCTCCCGGGCACGAATACCGACTCGCCTCAAGCTCCACACGATGACTATCATTATGAGTTACAGGACTCTACAGGAGACAAGAGGCCATTGTAGCAATACTTGCCGATCGAGAACCGGGCCCCGAGAGAGAATGGCCCTCACGTAACCTCCACCACAACTTGTAAAAGGCGTCGCCAAAGAATATCGAAAGTCGGCGCAACCCCAAACCACCCTCGTAAATAGGGTGGCGAGATATCATCCCAATCGACCCGATGAGTCTTCTTCTCGTCCCGCGTAGGAGCCCCAGGAAGAATCTAGCCATGATCCGCTCCAATCGATGAAGAATCGTCTTTGGTGGCTGCATGACCAAGAATATGCAACGGAGTGGCCATTAGCGTGCTCGAATAAGAGCAAGCCTACCTCCAAAGGAGTGCCGATGCGACCACCCCGCAACTCTATCCAACATCCCTCAAAACACACGAGGAGGAGGAAGAGCTCTTTTTCGTCATTTGCCCCTTGAACAAAGGGACACCCAAGTAAGTCATCGGCAAGTCATCGCGGACAAAGCGTCCGCTCGTGCACCATGTGCTCCCACCGTCAATGTAACGTGGGGCCAAAAAGAAACTACTTTTTTGTACATCGACCACCGCCCGTAAGAGAGAATAGTGCTCCAGAAAGTGTCTCAACGTGACCAAACCATCCTTAGACGCCCTAGTGAAGATAACCACATCATCAGCATAGGCCAGATGCGTCACCGGAAAACCTCGTCGCGTCCGATAAATCATATCTCGGTGTCGTCTAATAGTGGAGTCCAATCCCCGGGATAAATACTCACGCCGCGTAACAAACAAGGCGGGAGATAGAGGGTCCCCGCCGCAGATCCCCGAGTCGAAGGAAAATATCCGAAGGGATACCATTAACGTAAGAGAGAAGCACGCGAGTGCTCAATACAAACCGCCAACCATATCAATCCACCGAACGGGGAAGCCCATGTGAATCATAGTCGTATACAGAAATCCCACCGCACCCTATCATAAGCTTTAGCCATATCGGCTTCATCACCACATTAGGAATCTCCGTGGCTAAGCTGATATCATGGATAAGCTCCTGCGCGAGCAATATGTTATCCGAGATGACACGACCGGGTGTGAAACCACGATTCGGCGACACAATCAAAGCGGCGTAATCGAGACCAACCGCGCATTCATAATCTTAGATATAATCTTATTCGTCCACGCTGTAAGTGCTAATCGGCGAAACTCGAGTCTATTTCCGAGGGTGAGAACCTTCGGAATGAGAACTATAGATGTAGCCGTGAACGTGGATGGCATGAGATTACCCGAGAAAAAGTCAACCACCGCATCCTCAACATCCGGTCTGACGAAATCCCAACAGTGCTGAAAGAACAACGATGAGAATCCATCAGGCCCAGAGACACTAGACGGATCAATCCCAAACACCGCATCGCGAACCTCCTGAGGCGTCGGCATAGCACAAAGTCCATCAAGATCAATGGAATCAGGAAGTCGGGGAAAGAACTCATCGACAGGGGGAGTAAGATACTTCAAGTCAGATGTCAATAAAGACTGAAAAAACTGAACTGCCGACTTCCGAATCTCAGAATCTTGTGTGATCGTCACCCAATCATCGTCAATCGAGTGGATCCTAGCGCGACACCGCTTCTGCTTAACAAATCCGTGGAAAAACTTAGTGTTGCGCTCCCCTCGATCGCCCACTTAATGTTGAAAGCAGACTTTCTAGCGCAAAAATCCTCCTCCATTTTCAGACGTAGCTCGTACTCGGCCATACAACGATGTAGCTCAAAGACGATGAGTCGGAGACGGATCATTGTCATAAAGCGGCCGAGCCACTAAAACGGCCTCATCGGCCCAGTCTAACCCGATCAAAAATATTACAATGTCTGGTGATTCCAAATCTTGAGTCTGCGCTTGACCCCATTCAACTTGTGCTGCAAGCTCCTCATTCCAAAACAACCAGTGGGGTGCCCCCAAGCTTCTTTGACAACCTGCAAAAAAGTATGGTGACGTACCCACATATGCTGAAATTGGAAGGAAGAACGAGGCACATGCGGAACAAACTGACAAGATATGAGTAAAGGAGCATGATCAGAGCGAACACGAGATAAATGCATAACAATAGAAGAAGTAAACATATCAGCCCAATGTTCATTATACAAGGCCCTATCAAGCCTCTCCTGAAGCCCACCTCTAGCCCACGTAAAGATAGGCCCCTCACACCCCGCATCAAATAACTCACAATCCGCAATCATAAAGGCGAAATCTAACATCTCATCAGACCTATCAGAAGTACCACCAATCCTCTCGTGATCATGCAAAAAGATGTTAAAGTCCCCGCTAACAAGCCATGGAGACCCCTCCATACTAACAGCAATCTCACGCAAATTATCCCACAAATCATATCTAGCTACTCTATCACATTTAGCATACACAAAAGTCAAATAAATAGGTTGCGGCAACAAAGCGGATGTCAACCTACAGTGCAACAATTGTGCATGATCAACAAGAATGTCAAAATGCAAGTGAGCAACAGACATGATCCAAATATGATTAGAGCAATTAGAAAAGCCATCATCAAAGCCAAATCTACGACAATAGAAACTGAACTCAGGCAAAGTCATAGGTTCTAAAAGCGCAACAAAAGGCAATTTATGGCGAGAAATTAACGCATGTAAATGACGTTGACTACCCGGATTAGCGATACCCCTCACATTCCACGTTAAGAAATTAATCGACATAATTAACAAATAGGATGAGAAGAGGATTTAGAAACACCTGATCGATTCTGGGCACGTTGGCTCGCTCCTCCTTTGTAGAGAAAATTATGAACCAATTTGCCCGACTTTGTAGTCTTCTTTGTCAATTTCGAGACTTTGTCAACCCCAGATTTTTTGATTTTATCCGACTGGTCAACACCAATATCATGTTTACCCTTATGCGATTTTGTGACAGTGATCATATCATCCGAGCCATTGAAATTGGCTCCACTGTTCGGGTGTTCAACAATTTTATTTGGGCCAATAGAATCCATTAATCCCACCTCCTGTATAATGTAAACAATTGCCAATGGGGCAGGATCCATAGTTTGTTGGGCTGGATCAAGAGCAACGTCACCAGGGGGCGAGCAAGATGATGCAGCGGAGTGGGCTTGGGCGATCAACATGTTTGGGTTGGATTGGATACGGTGGGTCAGAGGAGGTGTGATGGAGCTGGACTCGGACCCAATAGCAGTTGAGGAAGACTGGGCCGGAGTGCTAGAAAAAACATGGGCCTCATTAAGGCCACAAAATTGGCCCAACAATGCACCCGATGCGTTGTCCGTCTTGGGCGAATCAGCAGCAACAGAGTGGTGGTGGTGTGGTGGGTCCAAGATGAGGTTATTTGCTGGTATTTGCAAGGGGGACAAACAAACATCAAGGCCCACATCCTTGGGGACCGCGGCACATGAGGCGAGAAAGGGGATGGGCCATTCTTGTGTATTGTGTCAAATTCCAAAGTGTGCTGGAGGGAATCAACCTCCTTTTGTGGAGAAATGGGCGTGGGCCCACGTGAAATCCCATTAAGGGAATAATTAAAGCTCAAATCATCATGCAACACTACATTGTGGATGGATGGGGCAAAGGATGGATGGTGTGGTGGGGCCAAGCTGGCATTATTAGAAGAATGAGTCAAAGAAAGCAAAAAAGCACTTGGACCCACTCCACAAGTGGACGTCCCCAATGGTGATGAAGAGGAAAGAGAATTTGTAGTGTGCTGGAGGGAATCAACTTCCTTCTGAGGAGATATGGGCGTGGGCCCACTTGGAATCCCATTAAGGGAACAATTAAAGCTCAAGTGATCAATAGGCGCCAGGTTGTGGACGGATGGGGTAGAGAATTGGTTGTGTGGTGGGGCCAAGCTAGCATTATGAGATGATTGAGTCAAAGAAAGCAAAAAAGCATCTGGGCCCACTCCATAAGTGGTCGTTGCACATGGTGAAGGGGAGGAAGTAGAATTTGTCCCATTAATAAAGTTGTAGTCATCTCCCACTTTTTTTGCATGGAAAGTTGTATCAGTGGGACCCAAATTCCCATTAGAGCAAAGTTGACCAATGTAACTCTTCAAAGGTGTTGCTGGTTTCGAAATATCAGGGGGAATATTTACAGATAATGCACCACAATTATTCCCCTTTATCACGCGTGCATCAGATGGAATACTGGCTGCATTCTCAAGACTTGTAATTAAGCACGAGTTGTCGCCCATTATATTAGGATTTTTGACAGTTGTCATACACTCATTTCCAGCAAATGCCACGTCGTCAACTGGGTTATTTTCCACATTAATGGAATCCATCCGATCGTCCACGTGAGAAACATAACCCTGATCAGAGCCATTAATTAATTGTGGTAAGGTATCAGGTGTCTGAAAATCACTATTAGCCAAACTCAAAAAACGATTATTGTCGGATCCTTCTGCATATGAGAGAATATCCTCAAAATAGGTATGTTTCGAATGCTTGGCTAATTTTTGAAGCTCCTTAGAAACCAATCCCGTTTCTCTTGGTCCTTTCTTATTGACCTTAATCCATGCCTGATTTTGAGGAACAACTCTATTAGCACCCCGAGAGGAATTAGGGTTTTCTGTCCCGGAAGTCTTCAAAATACCCTTAGCACCCCTAGACTTATCCATATTTCTACTTAATCCCTTGGAGTCGTAGCCATCAGAACCTTCTATTGTGGAAGGACGCCTAACAGGTGGTGGTGGACGAGTTACATTCCCATTCATGTAGCATCCCTCAACAGAGTGTCCAATATGCTTGCAATGCGTACAATAATCCGGAATCCTTTCATATATAATCTTTTGAACATGTGAAGTATCATTAAACTCAAGCAGAATCTCTTCAATTCTCTCTTTTAGCAAATCCAGTTCAATACAAACCCGTGCCATAGATAATCGAGACCGAGAGGCTATGAAAGAGTCCACTTGAAGAGGCGTACCTATAATATTACTGATAGCGAAAAGAGCATTATGATCGAAAAAATGTATAGGCAAACCCGGAAGACGAATCCAGACTGGCGCAAGAGGAGCTTCTGTTTTCGGATTAAACGAAGATGTCCACTTGAACACACGCATCGGGCAGTCTCCCAATGACCAAAGAGTACCCATCCATAACTTATTAAAGTCCTCCTCAAGCTGTAATTTGATGATAATATGTGAAGGATTCGCAAAGCTCCAGGAGAATGGCCCCTTCAAGTTCAACGCAGAGAATCCGGAATCAATTCCTTTGGGGTGAGGGATCGCGAAGGAAAATTTTCCAATCAAAGTGAGATTCCAAGACGCTGCAAGACGATCATTCTCCGATGAAGAAAAACCAAGAACCTGCTTTCCATCTCTAATCTGGTGGGTGCCAAGTGGAACGACTCTCTTGGGATCAAAAGGAAGATTAGAGCGATTAGAGCAAGAAGCAGTCACATTTGCATATGACCCAAGCTTTGGGGTTTGGGAATCCGGCGGGCATGAACTAAAATCCGCCATTAATGGCGGTGGAAACCTGAGTACAGTGGGAGAAGACAAGAAAACACGGTGAGAAAAAAATGAAAACCTAAAAAAAGATTAAGAAAAGAAAACGAAAAAACGAAAAAACAAAAACAAGGGGTAAGAAAACGAATGCGAAAACTCCCTCAGTTAGAAAGAATGCTTGAACAATCCGTGCAAAATCCGCCCAAACGTGAAGAAAAATGTATGTGTGTGTGAAAAAAGTGTATGCTAGTGTGTGAGAGAGGGCAGAGCATTTCTGGTTTAGGGTTCAGGGTTTAGGGTTTAGGGTTTAGGGTTTAGGGTTTTTAGAGTTTAGGGTTTAGGGTTTTAGGATTTAGGGTTTAGGATTTAGGATTTTTTTTTTAAAATAA
Organism: Rehmannia glutinosa; assembly: GCA_016081115.2. Classification (NCBI taxonomy): domain Eukaryota; kingdom Viridiplantae; phylum Streptophyta; class Magnoliopsida; order Lamiales; family Orobanchaceae; genus Rehmannia; species Rehmannia glutinosa. The sequence continues at coordinate 25,860 of JABTTQ020003304.1, forward strand.
CAGCCCGGAGGGTGGGGGATTGAGGCATGATCCCTTACCTGTAGATTAAATAAACAAAGTAACATATAATATCATGTCCTGTAATGGCGGGAAGAAATCTAAAAGCAAAACTCCTATCACTACGACATCTATACAGACTATCATAATGATATATCGAGAGAATACAATGAGAACCAATGATCTATGAAAATCTGAAGCTCGGATATCCCAATCTGGTCCATCCGAATAAGCGCTAGGAGGTGGTTAGAAGCCGTGCTCTCATCAACAATATGGCTGCCAAGGGCAGCAGCTCCCAACTCCGCTAGGTGATCTGTTGGTCGATTCCCCTCTCTGTGTATGTGGGAAATGGAGTACTGAAGGTCCTTCAGCATGTTCCGAATGCGAGTCAGTATATGCTGAACCTGCCAAGAGCCAAGGCCACCTGAAGTAATTGTGGTGACCACCGCTACTGCGTCCAACTCGATCCAAATCTGAAGTGAGAACTGTCAGGCATGTCGCAATCCTATCTCAAGCGCTAGTAGCTCGGCATGAAAGCTAGACCAATCGATGGGTTGATACGCCGACATAAGTCGCTCAAATGATCCGAGATACCGCTCCACCCGCCAAATAATGTGAGATGCCAAGAAATCCGAATTTGCTCGATCTTGACACTATTCCAAATTCCGGCCGTGGAAAAACCATAAAATCAAGCGAGGGAACCAAGAAACTCAAGTGCCTCGTGTGTGATCGCAATAAGAATCCGAGTGTGCGATTCCTCCAAGATGAGGAACAATATCATATCGGTGGTGTGTGGAAGTGTAGTGTCAAACCAAGGAATAAAGTGATTCCACACGTGATGCGAACAAAGTATCATTCATCAAAAAGAGGTGAGGGATAGATTCAATCGAGGAGATGAATGTGGATTATTCAAAAAGGAATAAAGTGAACACGGACTAAGAACGTGAGGCAGGAGGAAGTGCAACGTGGAGATGAATGTGGATTATTGATATCCACAGAAGACGATGACGAAGGAGGCGCCAAAGGAATATAGAGATAGTAGGAATAAAAGCATCGTTCCAAATGGCACCATACAGAAGGTTCTGAGCATTTCTACCCCGGAGAGAATCCCAAGCAAAAGACATAAAGAACCCACCATGAGAGGTAAACATCCACCGCATGATATCCTCAGACCCCAGAGAATCGGAACCCCGGATATATCCTCAATGAGACTCTCAGGAAGCCCACATCTAGAGACCAAGACCTGGTGCAATCTATCGTGATCCCACATACCATCCCTGATGAACCAATCCACCATCAATGACCCAATGGCCGATCCAAACAATGATCCGCAAGCGGCCTATGCCCAAGCCAAGTATCATCCCAGAAACTGACACGGCTACCACTGCCAATAGACCAGAAAATCTGCTCCTGGGCACGAATACCGACCCGCCTCAAGCGCCTCCACTGATGACTATCATTATGAGTTACAGGGGCTCTACAGGGAGACAAAATTCCATTGTAACAATATTTGCTGATCAGGAACTGGGCCCAAAGAGAATGGCCCTCTCATAACCTCCACCACAACTTGTAACTGAAGGCGTCAGCAATGTCAGAAAGTTGGCGCAACCACAAACCACCCTCAGAAATAGGGTGGCAGATATCATCCCAACTGATCCGGTGAGTCTTCTTCTCGTCCCGCGTAGGATCCCCGAGAAGAATCTAGCCATGATCGCTCCGGTGATGATGAAGGATCTGTCTTTGGGGTGCATGACCAAGAATATGCAACGGAGTGACCATTAGCGTGCTTCGAATAAGAGCAAGCCTACCACCAAAGGACAGATGCCGATGTTACCACCCAGCAACTCTATCCAACATCCTCTGAATCACTGGGAGGAAAAGCTCTTTCGTCATTTGCCCCTTGAACAAAGGGGCACCCAGATAAGTCTACGGCAAGTCATCGCGGATGAAGCCAGTCAGCTTATGTACGATGTGCTCCCACCCATCAATGTAGCGTGGGGCCAGAAAGAATCTACTCTTCTGAACACTAACCAGCTGGCCAGAAGTAGCAGAGTAGTGCTCCAGAAAGTGCCTCAACGTGACGAGGCCATTGTCAGATGCCCCAATGAAGATAACCACATCATCATAGGCCAGATGCATCACCGGAAAACCCCGCTGCGTCCTATAAATTATATGCTGGTGCCGTCTAATAATAGAATCCAATCCCCAGGATAAATACTCCGCCGCCAGCACAAACAAGACAGGAGATAGAGGATCTCCCTACTGTAGTCCTCTAGTTGAAGTAAAAAATCCAGAAGGGATACCATTAACCAGAACAGAGAAGCCGCAATGCTCAATACATCTGCCAACCATATCAATCCACCAAACAGGGAAGCCCATATGAACCATATCACTGCACCCTATCATAAGCTTTAGCCATAGCCAACTTCATCACCACATTAGGAATCTCCGTGGCTAAACTGATATCATGGATAAGCTCCTGCGCGAGCAATATGTTATCAGAGATGACACGACCGGGTGTGAAACCACTCTGATTCAGCGACATAATCAAAGGCAGAATCGGGACCAACCACGCATTCATAATATTAGAGATAATCTTATTCGTCACATTGCACAGGCTAATCGGTCGAAACTCGGTCCACTTCCGAGGGTGAGGAACCTTCAGAATGAGAACTATAGATGTAGCTGTGAACGTGGACGGCATGAGATTACCCAAGAAAAAGTCAACCACCGCATCCTCAACATCCGGTCTGACGAAATCCCAACAGTGCTGAAAGAACAATGATGAGAATCTATCAGGCCCCGAAATACTAGACGGATCAATCCCAAACACCGCATCGTGAACCTCCTGAGCCATCGGCATAGCAGAAAGTCCATCAAGATCAACGGAATCAGGAAGCCAGGGAAAGAACTCATCGACAGGGGGAGTTAGATACTCCAGGTCAGAAGTTAATAAAGACTGAAAAAATTGAACTGCCGACTTCCGAATCTCAGAATCCTGTGTGATCACCACTCCATCATCGTCAATCGAATGAATTCTAGCACGACACCACTTCTGTTTAACAAATCCGTGAAAAACTTAGTGTTGCGCTCCCCCTCGACTGCCCACTTAACTGCAACTTTCTGGCGCCAAAAATACTCCTCCATTTTCAAACATAACTCGTACTCAGCCACACATCGATGTAGTTCAGCCTGATGAGTCAGAGATGGATCACTATCATATACAACCTGAGCCACTGAAACTGCATCATCAGCCAGTCGAACCCGATCAAAAACATTACCAAACGTCTGGTAATTCCAAATCTTGAGTCTGCGCTTGACCCTATTCAACTTGTGTTGCAAGCTCCTCATTCCAAAACAACCAGTGGGATGCCCCCATGCTTCCTTGACAACCTGCAAAAAAGTATGGTGACGTATCCACATATGCTGAAATCAAAAAGAAGAACGAGGCACGTGAGGTACAAACTAACAAGATATAAGTAAAGGAGCATGATCAGAGCGAACACGAGATAAATGCGTAACAATAGAATAGGTAAACACATCAGCCCAGTGTTCATTATACAAAGCCCTATCAAGTCTCTCCTGAAGCCCGCCTCTAGCCCAAGTAAAGATAGGCCCCTCACACCCCGCATCAAATAACTCACAGTCCATAATCATGTAAGCAAAATGTTAGGAAATTTATTGTTTAAATTTTGATGAATGCCATGTAAAACTTAGAATAGGAAGTTGGCACCCCATTTTTGTTGTAAGCGCATTGTAATAAATAGGGCGGGTCAAGTGAGTTAAGTCACTATGCCTAAATATGCAAGAAGACAATGGAGACTAGAAGGAGACTCACATTTGCAAGACACATTGAGTATGGCAAAGAAGAGAAGACGGGAACTCGAGTGAAGGTACAAAGTGAGATGCGGTGAGTAGAGTATCGATCAAGTCAACTCAAGATTGCCAAGTCTCAAATTGAAGTGACGAGAAGAGTCATCCAATGATTGGAAGTCGACTCTAAGTCACCTGGGAAAGCAAGGAAATGCAGTCAAGTCGAGATAACTGAAAGAGATCCGTTGCACAGAAATCAAGAGAATTGCTTAAACAAGTAATACCTCCATACTACCTTTCTTGAAGTACTCAGTCCCAGAAGCGTGCAAAAGGAATAAACCAATGGGAAGCATTGCACCATGTCAGAACTCTGAAAAGCTGAAGAACAATTCATATGAGGAAGTGGCAATTCCAAGGACTGCAATAAGACAAGCCAACAACCACAAGTGACTTTCAAAAATAAGCCTATCTCTTCAACGGGCAGATTTTTGAAAGATCACTATAAAAGGCTGAGGAATAACTCCGAGAGAAGGTTACCTGAACCACGAACATTCAAGAAAACATTTGAACTGTAACCTAAGATATTCTCAAATCATTCAAGTTCAATCCTCAAGCCTAAACTACGAAGGAAATCAATCCAACACTCACCTGTGAAGGAAAGATAACTTCAATCAGTTGAATTGGAAATTATTGAAGAATCAAGGGGTCTACATTCCACAGAGGATTGTAGGAAGGTTCAAGGTCGAACCATTCTCAAGTTTTTGGAGGCCTTCGTGATCAAATCCAAAGAGCTTGAGCAAGTGGGCTGTAGTAGCAAAATGCCCTGTGAAGAAGAAGTTGAGTCACGAGAAGCCAATCGCGTGACCAAGGCATCTCGGACCGAGTCCCAAAGGATCAAGTCAGTTTGTGTGATCAAGACGTGTATCCGGACTGTTACCACTCAGATATCTTGATCAATACCTAGTGGATTCCTCCAGGAGTTGGAGAAGAGAGGAGTAGAAGAATTACCCCATCTTCGAACCTCTATAAAAACTTATCGTGTCATTTACATTTCAAAGACTTTAATTCCTGCATCTTATTTATTTAACTCTGATAAATTTGCTATCCACTTGATAATCTCTAAGTACTAAAACCAAGCATTAAATCAAAACTAAACCAAGTTTAAGGGTGTTAAGTCTTTCAATGAAAACAAACTACAGTTGAACTAAGTCTTTAATCTTAACAAATGAGTTATTCTATCAACATCTCGATCGAGTTTGTTGAGTGACTAACTCTTGATTAACCAAATTAGTTGTCCACCAAGGACACAACGGTGTGTAGTATCAATTCGAACATTTAAAAGGACTAAATCAAAAAGTTGGTAAGGTTTATTCAACCCCCTTCTAAACCTTACACTCACACCCCTTGGGACCTACAAGTGGTATCGGAGCGGTTGGTTCATTGAGCTTTCACCGCAGTTCTTGAACTAGATCTCTAAATTTTTCAAAGTCGTAGTACTTAAGTTTTTCAAAACTCTTTTTATCATTAAAAGTTATTATTATGGAAGCAAATTTGACACGCATCCCTATGTTCACAATTGAAGAATTTGATGATTGGAAAATTTGCATGCGAGCTCATCTATCAAAGCATTACATGATGAGATGTGGATAGTGATAGAGGATGGGCCAATGCAAATTTTAAAAGTGAACACATTTGTAAGGAGAGCTCAAATTTGAAGGTGAAGAGGATGTTGCTCCTAGACCAGCTATGGTTGAAAAACCAAGAGTTGAATGGACAAATGATGATGAGAAAAAGATATAACTTGGACAATGTGGCCAAGGACATTCTTTACAAAATCTTGGACAAAGCCATGTTCAATAAAGTCAAATCATGCAAAACGGCTAAAGAAATGGGATAAGCTAACATTGATTTGTGAAGGCTCGGAGCAAATCAAGGAAAATAAATTATCGGTGGTGTCTGAGAAATTTGAGAATTTCAAAATGATCGCAGAGAGACCTTGGATCAACTGGATGCTCGGTTCACGTAAATTACCAACGAGCTATCGCACTTGGAAAAGAATATACACGGAAGGAAATGTGTATGAAGATTCTAAGAAGTCTCCCAACCGAGTGGGATATGAAAGTCATGGCCATGAGACACTCCATGGACCTATCAAAGACATCCAACTATGAGCTATTCTCGATCTCAAAGCCTACGAATTAGAGCCGAGAAGAAAAGACCAAGAAGAGACAGAGTTGTACCCAAAACATCTGCTTCTAATTGTTAAGGATTCAAGAGAGCCGAGGTCAAAGAAGTCATTGACCAAGAGGAAATAAGCCCACGATGGTTAAAAGGTTTAACAAGTTTTTCAATATGAACTACAAGAGAGGCAAGGGCGAATCCTCCGGAAGACACTCGGCTCCTCCAAGTCAAGGGAAGATAGGCCAACCAAGAGAACAGAGCATCAAAAGGCTGAATATCAAAGGGCGACAATCCAAGAATGGAAAGAGTGATCAAAAGGTTGAAAATCTATCTTTGAACCGTAGGCAACCAGGTCACTATGCCATTGATTGCCCATATCCCGTAGTCAACAAATACAGGAATGAAGAAGAAAGAAAGGTCTTGAGAGAAAAAGACAAGAAAAGAAAAAGGCAATGTTGGTCGCAGAGATCACGAGACAACCAAGTCAAGAGACACAACTTATTGAGAGTAGTGAAGTCGACTACTCAAGTGACTGAACGAAGAAGAAGCCTTGATCGTTTGATGGCCAAGGAGCAAGACCAACGACCAAGAAAATGAGGTACACTCGACTCATCACACTTTAGATTCTAGTGATAGTGATCGTGACACACACACTTCATCACCCATTGATCTTTATGATTCATTAGGCAAAATGATGAAAGATTTTGAACACATTAAATCCTCACACACACTACTAAATGAGGAAAACAGCCTACTCAAGAGCCAAAACTCACGGTGACTAAGGAGCCGAGTACTCTAAGTCAAATAAGCGATGAGAATGAAAGTTTAAAGACTAAAAATGCTAAGCTAATAAGCGAGAAATAGATGCTATAGAAAAGAGGGAAAATGACCTCAAAAATGTGATTGCCTCATTCACTATGGCATCTAAATCATTGGATGATCTTATTATGAGTCAAAGAGAATGTGGAGACAAGACAGGCTTAGGATTTAATTCCTCTGTGCTATGTCAAGCTCCAAAAGTAATTTTGGAAAAAGGATCTTCAAGCAATGAAGTATCTCAAAAATCCAAAACTCCAAATGGTGCACACACATTTATTCCAAAGCACAATTACAAGCAAACGGCCTTGATTATAAAGGAAAAGGAAAACGGCCGAGTTGAGTGTCCGAGAGGACACAGTGAGAAGAAATCCAGCCGAGTTCCTCAGCAAACTCCAAACAGGAAATACTCTGTAAAGAAGAAACAGAGCTACCAAAAACCCCAGAAGTTTTATGAAAGAAACACATATGATGGGAATGGTAGAAAATACCCAAGCTAAGCTGATTGGAATAATGTGAACTATCAGCAAAGACCTATGGAATATAAGCCCAAATGGCAAAGGCCAAGAACTCAGCAAAGGCCATTCCAAAGGTATAAGAGCTTTCATCAGCACACATATGCACCTAGGCACTACACTCAGAGATATCACAACTACCCAAAGAAGGCAATTGCTAAAACACAAACACAGGCATACAGACAAAAGAGACAGCTGTATGAACCTAGAACCCCCAAGCAATTTGCCAAAATTAATTATAATTATGGCACTGATAGATGGCAACCCCTTAGAGTCAAATCAATTGGCTATAGGTTGGTTGGATCATCTTACAATACTAACCCCTCAGGACCCAGACAAATATGGGTACCTAAAACTTAACTTTCTTGTTTTGCAGGTTCAAGGAAACAAGTGAGTGCCAAGGAACCTGGTACATGGATAGTGGTCATTCCGGACACATGACAAGAAACAAGAAAAATCTGTCAAAATTCAAGGAAGTCAAAGGAGCAAAAGTCATATTTGGAGGAAATGAAGCTCCAGGAGAAATAAGAGGCATTGGATCCATCAAGAAAAACGAATTAGAAATCACAGATGTTGCATATGTTGAAGGACTCAACTTCAACTTGCTAAGCATCAGCCAACTCTGTGACAAGGGTTATAATGTTGGATTTAACATGGGTATATGCCAAATCAAGGATATTGAATCAAATGAAGTTGTGTTGCAAGGATGCAGACAAAAGAATATGTATGTCGTGGATTGGTCAATCGCAACACCCAAAGACTGTCTTTTAGCAAAAGAGCACATTTGAATCAAGTTGGTTGTGGCACAAGCGTTCGAGTCACCTGAATTTCAAACGATTAACAAGCTTGCCGAAGCAATCTTGTGGAAGGACTTTCGGACTCGAGATACAAGAAGGAGAGTATATGTGACGATGTCGAAGGGAAAACAAATCAAATCTTCATTCAAAGAAAAGACATGTCCATCTTCAACAAGAATATTGCATCTGCTACATATGGATCTATTTGGTCCGATTGAACCCCTAGCATAAGTGGGAAGAAATACACCTTGGTGGTAGTAGATGACTACTCAAGATATACATGGACAATATTCATGTGTAAGAAGAAAGAAACTCTCTGAGAAACTACCACACGGTGATGAAGAGGATTCAAAATGAGAAGAGTCAAACTATTATCAAAAAAGATCGTGAGAGGAAGAACCGAGTTTGTAAATAGCATAATAACTCGATATTGTATTGAAAATGGCATTGGTCATGAATTATCTGCAGCAAGGACTCCACAAATGAGAATGGAGTTGCGAGAAAGAAGGAATAGAACTCTCAAAAAGAAGAAGAAAGGACCATGTTAGTCAAGCGGGGCTACCTAAAAGATTTTGGGTGAAGCAATAAACACAAACATGCTACACTCAAAATAGATGCATGATAAAAACAAAGGTGACAAAGACTCCCATGAGATTTGGACAGGGAAAAAACCAAATGTTGCATATTTTAGAATATTTGGATGTAAATGCTTCATCCATAACAATGGCAAAGATAATTTAAAGGTTTTTGATGTTAAAGCTGATGAAGGTATCTTCTTGGGATACTCTCGGTGAAAGCAAAGCCTCTGAGTACTCAACAAGAGGACTATGGTTTAGAGGAATCCATTCATGTGGTGTTTGATGAGCCAAATGTAAATGGAGAAGACATGGAAGAATCGGTGATAATTTGAATCAACCAACCATGCGAGAAGAGTCCCTATGTTGAAGTGAAGTTGGAGTTATAATTCGGATGAAGAAGAGAAAGTTGAGTCTCAAAAACAATTTGGAAAATCTCGGACTAAGTGATGAAGAGAATCTGGTCAAAGCAACATAGCCGCAAGACGATCAATCCACTAACTTACTCCAACTCGATGTAAGATGGCCGAGAGACCATCCACGAGAACTAGTCATTGGAGATATAAGAGAAGGTATGAAAACAAGATCGAGAACTCAACAAGAAGCTATGTTCACATGTTTTATCTCACAAATAGAGCCTAAAGATGTGTCACAAGCATTGGATGATACACATTGGATTCAAGCTATGCAAGAAGAGATGAATCGGTTTGAAAGAAATAAAGTATGGGAATTAGTTCAAAGACCCACCCATCAAAATGTTATTGGCACTAAATGGGTGTTCAAGAACAAGATGAATGAGAAAGGTTACGTGGTAAGAAACAAAGCAAGATTAGTAGCCAAAGGATATTGCCAAGAAGAAGGGATAGATTTTGATGAAACATTTGCCCCTGCAGCAAGATTGGAAGCTATAAGGATGTTTCTCGCCTATGCAGCTCACAAGAATTTCATTGTATATCAAATGGATGTAAATAGTGCATTCCTTAATGGTTTATTGGAAGAAGAAGTGTATGTTGAACAACCTCCGGGATTTGAGCAGAAGACTCTTGGAGATAAGGTATACAAACTCAAGAAAGCTCTATATGGATTGAAACAGGCACCCAGAGCATGGTATGATACTTTATCACACTTCCCGACCGAGAATGGATTCACAAAAGGAAAAGTGGATAGAACACTCTTCATAATTCAAGACAGAAGAGCATACTTCGCTTGTTCAAATATATGTGGATGACATCATTTTTGGATCCACAAACAAAGAGCTGTGTGATAAATTTTCAAACCTCATGCAAAGCAAATTCGAAATGAGCATGATGGGAGAGTTGACATTCTTCCTTGGACTCCAAGTGAAACTAACTAAAGGATGGAACCTTCATAAGTCGGACAAAATACACCAGAGATTTAATGAAGAAATTTGGTATGGAAGAGAAGTCTTCGTGAAAATACCAATGAATACATCATCAAAATGGATATGGATGCGGATGGCAAGCTCAGTAGATCAAACAAGATACTGAGCACTTATTGGATCATTGCTTTATCTCACAACAAAGACCACGGACAACACCTTTGATGTAGGTGTATGTGCAAGATTTCAATCTGCTCCAAAAGAAAGCCACATGATGGCAGCCCAAGAGAATCTTGGGATATTTGAAAGGAAGCCAAGAAGTTGGCTTATGGTATCCAAAGGAAGGTGGATTCAAGCTAATTGGCTATTCGGACTCTGACTATGGTGGATGTAGAGTTGACAGGAAGAGCACCTCAGGCACATGTCAAATGCTTGGAAACAAAGCTAATTTCTGGTTTAGCAAAAAGCAAAATTCAATAGCCACCCTACACTGGATGAAGCGAGAATACGTAGTTGCGGGCGGTTGTTGTGCCCAAGTCCTATGGATGAGACAGAAATGAGAGACTATGAAGTTGAAGAAAAGGAAATTCCAATCATGTGTGATAACACAAGTGCAATTGCAATCACTCAAAATCATGTGTTGCACTCAAGAACAAAGCATATCGATATCGATATCACTTCATAAGAGATCATGTTGAAAAGAAGGACATCACCTTGGAATATATTTCAACCGATAAGCAGGTTAGGTGACATATTCACAAAACCATTATGTGAGTCAAGATTTGAAGAACTCAAGCATGAGTTAGGGTTAATTGAGTGAGCGTGACACTCGGAAGACTCAAAGAAAAGAAATGAAACACAAAAAGGGAAAAAGAGTGAACTCTCAAATCGGCTAAGTGAATCACCATATCGGAAAGACAAAGCTGCATCGAGTTAGATGACAATTTGAGTCACTAGGAGAACTATGAGAAGAAGAGTTAAATCGGCTAAGGGATAAGTTGAGTCATTTATAAGCAAAGTGACAAAAACACCGTCATTTTTACTAAGCGGGAATGTTTTTAAGAATGACGTCAAGATGATTATGACGTGTACAGGCAAAAGCGCACACCGAGCTTGTGATTGGATATAAATGCTGCCACATTAAATACGAGACATTAAATGCTAATCGGCGTGCAAAATGTTGATTTTGATCACATTTCAAAAACCACCCGCACGTCCTTTCATGAACCATACTTAAACCATTTTCGTCCGTTTCTCTCACACATTACCAAAATGTTCATTTCTCTCTCAAAAGCAAAGGCAAAAACTCTCTCAAAAACCCTATCAATCTTCAAATCATCTTCTAAGTTTCATTTGGTGAAATATGAAAAATGGCATCTACTCACGATTTTGTCAAGATGGGAAAGCAAATCCCACACCGGGTCTCTTGTGGATTTCGAGGGAATGGTCAAACAGGGGTCCGATGATGCCCTCATAAAGAAGATCGCTGAAAAACTCGACACGTCTGGGCTAAAATCATTTCTAACGATGGAGTTTCCTATGACCTATGTGGAAGAGGTCGCACAGTTCTACGTGAACGCTGAGATTCACAATTAGGGGATCAAATCCTCTGTTCACGGGAAGGAGTTCATCATCACCGCCAAGGATTTGGCGTAACACCGCTCATTACCGGCGGAAGGAGCACCGAGAAATCAATGAAGCCGATATTGACTTGGCCGCTTGGAAGGAAGTAGCCAAGATCGACTATCTTTGAAAAGATAGTCTACACAGACTAGCAAAGGGTCTTGAAGGAGGACTACCACAAATTATTGGACATCGTTGCCAAATGCATAGACATCAAATTTGGCAGCTTTGACCAACTATCCAAAGCGAAATTGATTGTAATGGCTGCGATCATTGAAGAAAAGAAAGTGAATTTGAGTTTGTCTACAGCAGACTCGCGAGAATGTAGGGAATAAATCCTTCAAGGAGGCGGAATGTTTGGAGGTTCCCTAGGATACGATGCAGTGATTGGCCGGTGATGGAGGTAAAAGGAGTCCCTCTTCGACATGGAAAGGCGTTCCATGTAAACAAGAGGATGTTCGAGATCAAACCTCTCTCAGGCGCACGAGAAGAGAGCCTACGCTAAAGAGAGCGTCGAGTGGGGAATCGATTGACCTCGAAGATACTGATTGTCCCCTCTCCACCTAAGAAGAAGGCTGCCCCTGCAAAGAAAGAAAAACAAATATGCTCCGCCCCTTCAGCCGAGTCACCGCCCCCGGCCGTGTCCCCTGCCCCTGGCGCGATGGAGAATGAACCATTAATCCCTTCTCCGGTGATCAAGAAGAAGAGATCGCCACAATAAGGAAAGCAGTACCTCTAAGACATCTGCGAAGGCATTCACCGTCAATGAACCAGGAGGAAGTGTAGCTAGAAATCCCTTTGGTTAAAACAAAGAGAAGAAGAAGACTTTCCAAGCACTCCGAGCTTGAAAAGACAGTGAGTTTGTCACTCGGTGGAGAAGATACCCGAGACTGGCTGGAGAAGTAGAGTCTCAAAGTGATTGATGAAACGGCCAAGTCTCTGAGGCCGATCATCGAGGCAACTTGAAGACCCAGTTGTAGTCGAGCAAGTGAGGAACAAAGAATGGCCGAGGCGGCGAATCACTGTTGACGGGTTGTTTCTCCACCGTAAGCAGGCCGCTGAAGGTGTTGAGCAAATGCCGAAGTCTGCTACCCTCAATACCTGGAAACGAGGGTCGCAAGAGGATGATGAAGACGATGTAATCATACACTCTCCATTGTATCCGGACATCCAAAATCGTCTGCGAGAGTGGAGAAAATGGAAGTTGAGCCTGTCCCAGTGCGGTTTGAATATCCGAGTTCATTCTTTGAGGAAGAAGAACTATTGATTTCTTGAGGTGGACACAGTCTTTGCAAGCCCTTGACGAGGATAATTGCATAAATATACGGAAATTCGAAAAAGAAAATGAACGGGCTAAAGCGGCTAAGGACACAGAGGCACGTGAGAAGGCCATCATCCGCCCTATCACCGCACCACAGCATACACATCCTCACTTTGACGCCCTATCGAAAGTGATGAGGATCGGACCCTGTTGCTACCATAGAAGAATTGCAAATGCAAAGACTCAATGCGAGAATCGAGAATCCTTCATGAACAAAGAATGATGGAGGGACCAGGAGAGTCCTCCAAAACACGGTGGAGATAGACCCAATGGGAGTGGTGCAAAGATATTGCCACCGTTGTTCGCCACCACTTCCCGACTCACTCGGAAGAAGGAACTAAAGGGCTGGCGATGAAACGGGATAGTGGGGACCCCGGTTGAGCCAACCCCTAATGAAGGTGTCTTACCACCTACCCCAACGGCTGAATACTCAATGGGAACAGCCGGGAGTCTGAGACGAGTGACCCCATTCCAAGTCACTCGGTGGTGTGCCGGTGAGGGGAAACTCCCTCCACTGCAGCAAGGTCGGAGGATGTTGCAGCTGACTCCACAATGAATCTAGGAGGCGAAGTGGAGAAGGAACAAACACAAAGTACACAACAAGTTGTCATCGACGAGGCTCAGATAGTTGAGATTGTCTCGGTGAGTTGCCAACCGCTCACGAAGGCTAATGACGCGCCGATGCGATCGAGGCACATGAAGGAAAAACCATGGGAGTTAACACTGCGGGCGCGAAAGTGCAATCCATGGAGTTGAGACTCCAATGGATGCCACCGCAGAAGACCTTAAGACAGCTGACACTGTCGAAAGGGATGTCCAAGGCCTCGCTGCAGTTGAGACTGCAGGAGGTAATGAAGGTCCACGGGAGGTTGAGACTTCCGGGGTAAAGAAGTCAAGTACTGAGAACATCCCCCCTGCTATCATTGATCCATCGAGAAAAGGAGATAAGCGCGCTTCACGATTCCTAGGATAATCGATGTAACCTTTCGGGATCGGAAGGAGACGGTAAAGCCGAGTCATCCCCGTGGATCGATCCAAAAGACTCACCGAGGATGTTCCAACCACGAGTAAGTCGACCTCAAGTCTACTCGTCAAACTTACAACTTTGATCATGAGCCACCCATGGAAATCTCATCATCATCCGATGACGCTTCGATAAGGCCGAGGACCAGTCAACTCACGTGGAAAAACCAATTTGAGACCAACGAAAGCTGTTGAGATAGCCGAGGCTCGGCAAAGGCCGGGTCAACTTCACAATGAGACCCACCAAACAGAGTCCACTGCGCGGGCTCCCAAGCAAGAAGAGTTCGACTCCACAAGGAACTTCACGAGCACCACTCATCATTGAACAAATCCCGTTGCCCGTGATGATCCCTTTGTAGAATCATTTCCCTCTCTCTGGAGGTACCCGACCTCCCGAAGAGTCGAGAAAGATATCTCGAGCGCTTCCACATACTAGATCCTGTCATTCCATCGAGATACCATCATTCCGGTGACTATGATTTTGACGCTTGGCCGTCACCGCAACTTGAGAGGGAACAATGAAGTTCGGGAGGTGTTCAAAGCATTATTTACTGAAATTGAACGGATGGAGAGGCACCAGGCCTCGATGGACATGAGATCGATACTTGAGATGCCAACCTTACTGCCGACTTGAGAGGCATAATAGTCAGAATCCGGGAGTGGTGGCAACAGCAACAAACAATGCGTGTGGAACAAGCTAGATATTTCAGAACTTTGTTCAACAAACTGTTGGTATGGCGAGCTGAGAATGCTAATGCGGAGACAAAATTGAGAGAACACATTGAGCACGTGCATGAATCTCACACTGCTGAGATAAAGCTGCTGCGTGAGCAAAATAAGAATGAGCTCCTGCGTATGGAAGAAAACATGGATCGAAAATTCAGCCTTCTCATGGCCGAGATGAAGCCGCTTAAAGTGAATCCAATGCTACTCGCTCCGAAGAAAGATATGTAGCGCACTCGAAGCGAGAACTTGGCTATCGCCAGATCGACTTCCTCGCTTGCTAGTTTGTTTCGGGGTTCCTCTCTCCTTTGATGATGCCAAAAAGGGGGAAGAGGAATACCTAAAAGCGCTGAAGGGATCTGAAGTTGAGAAGGATGGAGCAGCTGTGAAGGAAAAGACAGCTGAGGAAGTTTCAAGAGAAAAGAAAGGGAAGTCTGTTGACGGGGAAGGATCGAGAGATGTGACCTTGATGATTGTACAAACCCCCAACAAGGTCTTGTCAAAGTTTGATATTATCAACAAACTCCTCGATGACTCTGCCACTCCAACACTTGTACCTATGGCCGACAAAGAGAAAAAAGATTGAAGCGGGGATGGAGGAAGTGGAAGGAAGGATGAATGCCACGAGTTATGGATATTTTGAAACAACATGGAGGCATTTCCAAAGAGAGAAGAGACACTTATGCCATCTCGGATGCGAATCGAGCTAAGATCGGTTGATGAATTTAAAACGCCGCATTCGAAGGATACTTGCAAACATGTCCATTCAAGCCTGGGACTTTATCTTGGGAAAAGGGCCTCACACTATGTGAAGAAGGCGACAAGCAGACTAAGCGATACTCTGTTGGTCACTCCGCTAGTCACTTGATGGGAAAAAGAAGGTCCCGAAGACAATACACGCCAGAGGAAGAGGTAGATGAAGAAGCGATGGTGGAGGGAGAGGTTTCAGACCAGACCTCTGCCCAAAAACATTGAGTACATAGATCCAGGCAAAAAGAGGAGGGATTTCTTTGAAATTTGGTTTTTGACGAAGTAGCCAATCGCAAGTGGCTAAGAACAATCCGAGTATGTGAAAAGAATTGAAGAAGAAAATAAAAGACAAACTCAGCTATGGGAGGAGAGACAAGAGAGAATAAGAAGAGATGAAGCTGCCCGGAAGGCGTATGAAAAGAAGAAAGAAAGATGAAGATGAGAAAAAGAAAAGAAGACCGGAAGATGATGATGAAGAAGAAGAAAGAAGGAGGAAGCGAAGGAGATGAAGTGTTGCTATCCACCCCTTCATGTATTTTACTATGTAAATACACTTTATGTAAGTCTTCTGTAATAAATTTGTAAATTCTCTATTTTTGCGTAGACATAGATGTTTGCTCTGATACACTTTGTAAACTTGATTGTGTAAAGGACAAAAATGTTATGATCAATAATAGAATTGATTCTACACATACATTCTCTGTGAATGCACTATCTGTATGTATCTTTGCTATTTACACTTTGAATGTATAAGTTTTGGCATCATCAAAAAGGGGGAAATTGTTGGGAAATTTATTGTTTAGATTTTGATGAATGCCATGTAAAACTTAGAATAGGAAGTTGGCACCCCATTTTTGTTGTAAGGCATTGTATTAAATAGGGCTTGTCAAGGAGTGGCTATGCCTAAACATGAAGACAATGGAGACTAGAAGGAAGACAAACAGTGAGTATGGCAAAGAAGAGAAGACGGGAATTGAAGGTACAAGAGTAAAGTATCATCAAGTCAACTCAAGATAGCAAGTCTCAAATTGAAGTGCCGAGAAGAGTCATCCAATGATTGGAAGTGACTTAAGTCACCGGGAAAGCAAGGAAATGCAGTCAAGTCATGATAATCGAAAGAGATCCGTTTGCGAGTAAATCAAGAGAATTGCTTAAACAAGTAATACCTCCATACTACCTTTCTTGAAGTGCTCATCCCAGAAGCGTGCAAAAGGAATAAACCAATGGGAAGCACTGCACCATGTCGAGAACTACGAAAAAGTGAAGAACAATTCATGGAGGAAGTGGCAATTCCAAGGCGCAACAAGACAAGCCAACAACCACAAGTGACTTTCAAAAATAAGCCTAAGGGCGGCGATTTTTGAAAGATCACTATAAAAGGCCGAGGAATAACTCCAAGAGAAGGTTACCGAACACGAACATTCAAGAAAACATTTGAATTGTAACCTAAGATATTCTCAAATCATTCAAGTTCAATCCTCAAGCCTAAACTACGAAGGCTGTGAAGGAAAGATAACTTCAATCAGTTGAAGAGGAAATTATTGAAGAATCAAGGGGTCTACATTCCACGGAGGATTGTAGGAAGGTTCAAGGTCGAACCGGTCTCAAGTTTTGGAGGGCTTCGTGATCAAATCATTAAAGCTAGTGTATATAATAAATAGAATCAATATTTTAGGGAACATAGTGGAGTACTTTAGGGAGTGCTTTAGGGAGTGAGTGGGAGGCTTTTAGGGTATGTGTCTCCCAACTTTCCTTGTATAAATATGTAACCATTTAATGAAGAAGAATCAAAGATATTTTACATGGTATCCGAGGTTCGAGAGGGAAAAGGCGGATTTTGAGATTTTGAAAGCTGCGCACCTCCCGATTTTTTTTGTATTCAGGAGATTTGTTGGCGAGCGCACAAGTTCACATGCGCTCCGGTCCCTGTTGAGGTCAAGTTACCTCATTTCTCTCTGTTTTGGGTTCTTATACTGGGTTTGTTGGGTTTTATTTTAGGATTTGCTTTGTCTATTATTTCTTATCCGACCTTTTACTCGCCGCTTTTACAATCTGTCCGGTTTGACCAGGTTTGAGTAATATTCAATTTTAGTCGACTTTGTTTTTGACTTTATTTTTGGATTGAAAATGTACACAAATGGAAATCAAATAAGAAAATCAAAATAATGAAACAAATCTAATCGAGCAACATTAGGCTATTGTCATGAAGAGACTTTAAGAAGGATTGCCTAAAGTTACATCGAAAGAATCGGTTTAACCAATCAACACATCTTGCTTTTGCTAATGGGCCTCCCCGAATCTATTTCAATTTCGCCAATGAATATGCTAAGACCAAGAATCTCTAAAGTCTTCATCTATTCCCATCTCCGCCATAAGATGAGTAAAATACCAACATGAAGACTCATCTTCCAAATGGGTAATTGACTGAGTGAGATCACATGAAGTAATCGTGGCCTATTTACTTCCTTTAAATCTCATGCTTCAAATTCTTGATTGAACGTTGATGGATCCACATCTCATGTTTGTGATCTAGTACCAATCCCATCGCTTCCTTTCATGTATTTAAATCTACCCGACTTATAAATTTGATTTATGTTAGTAAACTTACTCGTTCCCTTAATTGTTGCGTCTCATTTTTTCCCGATTTTTGCTTGTAAAGATCTCGTGACGAAGAAGATTATTGGTAAAGGACATGAAACGGGGGCCTCTACATCCTTGATACTCAAATTCCCAAATCTATTGCAAGGAATTGTGACCCCTTTTGAAGCACATTGTAGGTTAGGTCATCCTTCATTACCCTTGTTGAAGAAAAAAATGTCTTTCTACATTAGATTGTGTTTTGCTAAACACCATCGTTTGAGTTCTAGCCCTCATCATTACCTCTCCATTTGCATTAGTCCATTGATGTTTGGGGTCCTTGTCCTATAGTGTCTAAAATAGGGTTTAAATACTTTGTTACTTTCATTGATGACTATTCTGTTGACATGGTTATTTTTATGAAAATGAATGCAATTGTTCAATCATTTTACATCATGAAATTAAAACTCAATTCAATGTCAATGTCCAAATTTTGAGAAGTGATAATGCTAAAGAATACTTACCCCATTCTTTTCAAAAATTGTTGGCATTATTCATCAAACTTCTTGTGTGGATATTGATTCTATTTATTATATACACTAGCTTTAAATCAAGTTGGAGCATACACATTTATAAAACTTGTTACAAAGATAATCAACCCGAAATCCATTAAGAGCTTTTGTGAAGATATCTCCCAATTGTTCACCCACATTTTTGCAAGAAAGAATCTTTTCACGAATGAAGTGACAATCAATCTCAATATGCTTTGTTCGTTCATGAAATAAGGATTAGAGCAATGTGAAGTACTGACTTGTCGCTAACCATAACTTAAGCGAGTATAGAAACTTTAAGGCCTACAATTGAGAAGTTGATGTATCCACATTATTTCGATTTTGGCCAAAGACGACTCGCACTTTCGTGAAACTACATTTTGCTTCTTGCTTTTCCATGACACCAAATTACCTCCAACAAATACAAAGTAGATCTTCGATCTTCCTTGAGAAGATTCGAAAAACCTTCAATTCTAGTATGCCCATGATTGCTATATAGAATTCCTCAAGTGAAAGATAGCACAAAATGTGCTCAACTGACTTTCCAATGATCGATTGTTGGAGAAGACATATAGCTTACTACACTCACGGAAAGCAATATCGGGAAATTGAGATAATTCAATTTTCCAACCAATCTCTGTAGATCCGTAAATAACTCACCATCTTTCGTAAGTTGTACAAGGAACCATAGGAGTGTTGCATGGTTTAGCCCTAATTTTCTGTTTCGGATAATAAATCAATACATATTTTCTTTGAGATAAGAATATTCCTTTCTTACCTCTTAACCTCAACGCCCAAGAAATACTTTAGTGCCCCTAAACAAGTCTTTGAGAGATGAGATGACTATTATCACTTGAAAGACAATATCATCAACATAAACCACTAATAGAATGATACCGGTCGTAGATTTTGTTTAGAAAAAGAATGATCGGATTTACTCTTCTTCATCCCAAAATGCTCAATAGCCCAACTAAACTTTCCAAACCATGCTCGAGGACCTTTTTATAAAGACTTACGAAGACGACAAACTTTCCCAAACTCCCCGAGCAACAAAACCAGGTGGTTGAATAAACCAAGGTCACCATGAAGAAATGCATTTGTGATGTCTAAGCGATGTAAAGGCCAAGAATATGTGGTTGCCATAGAAATGAACAATCAAGACGTGAGCTTTAGCAAAGGAGAAAAAAATAATCAACTCCATATGTTTGAGCATATCCCTTAGCAACAAGTCGAGGCAAAGTTCCATCTGGATTAGTTTTAAAAGAAACACCCATTTACAACCAATAGCCTTTTTTACCAGGGTAAGTTGACTTTCAAGTACCATTATTGTCTAAAGCATTCATCTCTTCAATCATAGCCTTACGCCAACCCGAATGAGATAAATTCATGAGTAGTTTTAAAGAGATAGAGTCAAGAGATGCAATAAAAGAGCATGAGGATGGTGATAAATGATTATATGACACAAATGAAGACATTGGATAAGTTCAATCGTCGTTTACCTTTACGAAGAGCAATAGGAAGACATTACTTGAAGAAACAATTTCCGGAGAATGGTAACCTAAGTATGTTAGATGGTTCAAGCAACGACAATAAACTTGTGTTATTGGAGGTTTAGTAGGAGATGGAGAGTCGAACTAGGTGATGAAGTGTAGATTAGTATATCAATCCGAAGGAACAATATGAAAGTAGGTAAAGGGTGTTTGATCTAGAAATGTGACGTCGGCAACAAAAATCAATACCAACACTCACAAGTATCGATTTTTGCACTCGGGAATTCAAGGAAAACACACTTTAGAGATTTTGGGTCGAAGTTTTGTAATCGAATATCCCGAACAAAGTCGAAGGGCTCAATGGGAAATATGACTTTATTGGGAAAAAGGATTTGAAAAGGAATTTAGGATCGGAAGAGGGCATTGATTAATCAAAAACATCAAGAAACCGCATCGGACCAAAAATATTTAGGAACCTTCATTTGAAATAATAAAGCTCTAGCGGTCTCAAGGAGATGCCCAACACCAGAGTCGGGGAGATATCTTCACAAAAGCTCTTAATGGATTTGGTTGATTATCTTTGTAACAAGTTGGGCATGATAAATGTGTATGCTCCAAAAGTGTTAAAGCTAGTGTATATAATAAATAGAATCAATATTTTAGGGAACATAGTGGAGTACTTTAGGGAGTGCTTTAGGGAGTGAGTGGGAGGCTTTTAGGGTATGTGTCTCCCAACTTTCCTTGTATAAATATGTAACCATTTAATGAAGAAGAATCAAGTTTTCTCAAAGATATTTTACAAAATCCAAAGAGCTTGAGCAAGTGGGTTGTAGTAGCAAGGCATGCCCTGTGAAGAACTCGAGTCGTATGAGAAACCATTTGCGTGACCAAGGCATCTCAGGACTAAGTCCCAAAGGATTTTGTGTGATCAAGACTTGTATCCTGGATCGCTACCACTCGTATCATCGATCAATACCTAGTGGATTCCTCTAGGAGTTGGAGAAAGAGAGGAGTAGAAGAATTACCCCATCTTCGAACCTCTATAAAAACTTATCGTGTCATTTACATTTTAGCATTTTAATTCTCGCATCTTATTTATTTAACTCGCTTAATAAATTTGCTATCCACTTGATAATCTCTAAGTACTAAAACCAAGCATTAAATCAAAACTAAACCAAGTTTAAGGGTGTTAAGTCTTCCAATGAAAACAAACTACGAGTTGAACTAAGTCTTTAATCTTAACAAGTGAGTTATTCTATCAACAGCTCAGTCGAGTTTGTTGAGTGACTAACTCTACTAATTAACCAAATTAGTTTTCCACCAATGACACAACTGTGTAGTATCAACTCTGAACATTTAAAAGGACTAAATCGGAAAGTTGGTAAGGTGTATTCAACCCCCGCCTTCTAAACCTTACACTCACACCCCTTGGGACCTACACAAAATCAAGCATCTCGTCTGACCTAACAGTAATACCACCAATCCTCTCGTGATCATGCAAAAAAATGTTAAAGTCTCCACTAATAAGCCACGGTAACCCCTCCGTACTAATTGCAATCTCACGCAAGGCGTCCCACAAGTCGTATCTAGCTACTCTATCACATTTAGCATACACAAAAGTCAAATATATAGGCTGAGGTAACACATCAGACGTCATCCTAGATTGCAATAATTGTGCATGGTCAACAAGAATGTCAAAATGCAAATGAGCAGCAGACATAATCCAAATATGATTAGAACAATTAGATAAGCCATGAACAAAGCGAAATCTGCGACAATAGAAACTAAACTTAGGCGAAGTCATAGGTTCTAAAAGCGCAACAAAAGGCAATTTATGTCGAGAAATTAATGTATGCAAATGACGTTGGCTACCAGGATTAGCAATACCCCTCACATTCCACGTTAAAAATTTAATCGACATAATTAACAGTTGGAGTGAGAAGAGGATTTAGAAACACCTAATCGATTCAGAGGTCGTAGCCCGCCTTTTCCTTTGTAGAGAAGATTATGAATCAATTTGCCCGCCTTTGAATTTTTTTTCACTGATTTCGAAAACTTGTCAACTCCGGATTTTTTTAATGTTGTAGCACGCCCAACATTATTCAATTGCGAGCCATATTTAATCGGGGATGATTGTGATGAGCTCGGAGCCGAGGAAACTGACTTTTTATTTTTATCCATATTCGCCTTCACAGTTTCATTTTGAGATAAAGCTTTCGGTGGGCTAAGGGGGACGTGTGTCACCAAAATTTCTCCATTTGGGCCAGCCCAGCAAACTTGATTCGGTTCTATGTGTTTGGATTCACAAGACACTGTTGAAAAATTATCCAATTGGGCCTTGGAACTGATCTCGAGAGACCGGCTACAATCATTGAGTTGTCCAATTAAGACATGTCCCACAGAGAAAGGCTTATGGGGAATATGCTGGATAACCATGTTGGACGATTGGGCTTCAAGACTAGTGGCAGGTGAGTGGTCGCATGATTGGGCTGTGAACACATGAGGAGAATAATGTTGTTGACGAGAGGGTGATCAAAAAGGAGGCCCATACAATAGGGTTGAGCTCGATAATGAAGTGGAGGAGATTTGTTGGGCCCGATTCAACACACATGGGCGGGCGGTCAAGGAGACATCACAGGTTGCTTGCTTCTTGAAAATGGGCCGACTGGGAATTAAAAGCAAGGCCCTTATTGGAGGCGGATGGGCTAGAAAAAACGCGGGCTTGGTCAAGACAACATTGTTGGCCCAATATAGCAAGAGGCTGCTCCACCGTGCTGTGACAGTCGAGAGGGGCTGAGGGGAGATGGTTTGGTGGGTCCCAGTCAAAGTTATGGGCTAATTTATTCCCAGGGGACAAAAAAACACCTGGACCCACAACAATAATGGCCGTTTCACGTGAGGGGGGAAGAGAGGTTGGACCAATCTTATTGATTGTGTCAAATTCCAAAGTGTGTTGCGCATGTTCCATCTTTTTTGCATGAAAAGTTGTTGATGTGGGCCCATTCATATTCCCTTGGATATCAAGTTGGCCAATTAAACTATCCACCTTTGTTGATGAGTTCGAACGGTCAGGGGGTATTTTTGCAGAAAAAATGGCACCATTATCACCTTTAATATCACTAAGCATGTTGTCTCCCACTAATTCACACATATCTCTTGTCAGCGAAGAAGACTTATTTTGTCCAATATATTCCACTGTATCAATATTCCTTTGGGGCCCACAGTGATAATATCCAGATTTGAGGCATGATTCAAAGCCAGATTTAAAGAAGGTGGACCCAAAGGACAAAGGGCATGCATATTAATATCCACCTCGGTGGCCGACATTTGTAGAGTTGAGATAGTGGGACACTTAGGCAGTATATTAATTATGGAAGGAAATTTTGTTTTATTATCAATAAAATCGTCCATATCGAGCCTGGACGCACTCTCCACTGCCAAATTGTCTTTTTTATTAGCAATATCTCTATTATTGAGATTTATGTCTTCGAGACCAGCCTCCATGCGTGGTTTATGACCCATATTATTGGGAATATTATCACTTTCCATATTAATATTTTGCATGCATGTTGATATATTAACAAATGCCACGTAGCTTGACACATCTTTTTCCACAATTAAAAAGTCAACTCGATCGTCCAAATATAAACCATTGACCTTATCTGGACCTTGATTGATCGAGATAAAGTATCCAATGGCTCAAAAACATCATTTTCTAAAGCAGAAAAACGATTATTACCAACTCCTTCATCATTTGAGAGACTCTCTGCAAAATAGGTATGTGTTGAATTTTTAGCCAACTTCAAAATATCTTTAGAGACCAATCCCGTTTCTCTGGGCCATTTCTTATTAACCTTTGACCATCCTTGGTTTTTATCTACTCCTCGGTTAATACCACGAGTAATATTAGGGTTTACAACCTTAGAAATTCTAGAAATATCCTCTGTACCCCTAAGCTTCTGAATATTGCCACCTGACCCCTTCAACTCTTGACCTTCGCGACCTTTTAAATCTGCTATGGGCGGCGGCCGCCTATTAGGTGGTGGCGGCCGGCCTTTATTTCTGTTCATGTAACATCCCTCAAAAGAATGTCCAATGTGCTTGTAATAGGTACAATAATACGGAGTCCATTCATAAATTATCTTTTGAACGTGTGTAGTATCATCAAACTCAAGAATAATCTCTTCAATTCTCTCTTTCAATAAATCCAATTCCACACAAACCCTAGCCAGAGATAGACGAGATCGAGTTGCTGTCAGGGAGTCCACTTGAAGGGGTGTGCCAATAATTTTGCTGATAGCAAATAGAGCATTATGGTCGAAAAAATGTATCGGCAAACCCGGAAGACGAATCTAAACTGACGCGAGAGGGGCTTCCAATCTCGGATTAAACGAAGGCATCCACTTGAACACACGAGGCGGGTCCCCCAACGACCATAGAGTACCCATCCATAATTTATTAAAATCCTCCTCAAGTCGTAGTTTGATGATAATATGGGAAGGATTTGCAAAGCTCCAAGAGAATGCCCCCCTTGATTCAACGCGAGCGGAAATAATTCCTTTGGGGTGAGGAATCGCAAAGGAGAACTTTCCAATCAAGGTGAGTTTCCAAGCAGCTGCAAGACGATCATTCTCCGAGAAAGAAAAGCCAAGAATCTGCTTGCCCTCTTTTTCCTTGTGGGTGCCAACTGGAACGACTCTTTTGGGATCAAATGGGAGGTTAAAACGATTAGAACTTGAAGCAGTCACGTTTGCATAGGATCCATACTTTGGATTTTGATTTTTCAGTGGACAAGGATTTGAGTCCGCCATGAAAGATGGTAAAAAAACCTGAAAACAGCAGAAAGAGTCAAGAAAAGAAGCACAGTTGATAATCAAAAACCAAAAATAACGATTAAACCGAGCAAGAAGAGAAAAATCCAAATCTAAACTCCCTCAAAATGATAAAATCCTTGAACAATCCGTGCGAAATCGGCCCAAACGTGAAGAACAATGCATGTGTGTGTGAAAAAAGTGTGTGCTAGTGTGTGAGAGAGGGCAGAGCATTTTTCCCCCTCCAAAAACTTTTTTTGGTTTAGGGTTTAGGGTTTAGGGTTTAGGGTTTAGGGTTTTTTTAAGCAAAATAACACCCCGGGGAGTGGGGGATTGAGGCGTGATCCCCTACCTGTAGATTAAATAAACAAAGTATCATACAATGTCATGTCCTATTATGGCGGAAAGAAATCAAAAGGCAAAACTCCTTTCACTACGACATCTATACAGATTATCATAATGATATATCGAAAGAATACAATGAGAACTAATGATCTATGAAAATCTGAAGCTCGGATATCCCAGCTAGTCCATCCGAATGAGCGCTAGGAGGTGGTGAGAAGTCGTGCACTCATCAACAATATGACGCCAAGGCGTGACTCCCAACTCGCTAGGTGATTGCCTGGTCGATTCCCCTCTCTGTGTATGTGGGAAATCGAGTAGTGAAGGTCCCTCAGCATGTTCCGAATGCGAGTCAATGTTTGCTGAACCTGCCAAGAGCCAAGGACACTTGATGTGATCATGGTGACTACCGCTGCTGCGTCCAACTCGATCCAAATCTGAAGTGAGAACTGTCGGGCATGTCGCAATCCCATCTCAAGCGCTAGTAGCTCAGCATGAAAGCTAGACATCGCCTGGAAGGAACTGTGAAATGCCAACATAAGTCTGCCCAAATGATCCCGAATCAATCCCCTCCGCTGCCTATCGGTGTGCCTGGATCAAACGAACCATCCGTGTTCGCCTTGATCCGGGGAGCCGAGGAGCTCGCCAAATCACCATCCTCGGCTGCGTGGAACTGTGGTGGAGCACTCCCCGCAAAAAGCCAACGAGTAGGGAAGCATCCGGACCAATCTAATGGGTTCGACGCCCCACTTGAAACAAGGACCGGAGATACCGCTCCACCTGCCAAATAATGTGAGATGCCAAGAAAGGAATTTGTCGATGCTTGACACTATTCCTTTCCGTCCAGACAAACCATAAAATCAAGTAGGGAACCAAGAAACTCAAGTGCCTCGTGTGTGATCCGTGTGTGCGGTTCCTCCAAAATGAAAGGAACAAAATCATATCAGTGGTGTGTGGAAGTGTAGTGTCAAACCAAGGAAGAAAGTGATTCCACACGGACTGAAAAGTATCATTCCTCAAAAAGAGGTGAGGGATAGATTCAACCTGAGGAGAAGAATGTGTATTATGCAAGCAACAATAGCAACGTGAAGCAAGAGAAGTGCCACGTGCCTGAAGCTTGATATCCACAGGGAGACGATTACGAAGGAGGCACCAAACGAAAATAGAAATAGTAGGAATAAGAGCATCGTTCCAAGCAGAAGACATCGAAAACCCACCATGAGAGGTAAGCATCCAACGCATGATATCCTCAGACCACAGCAGAATCGGCACCCCGGATATATCCTCAATGAGACTCTTAGGAAGCCCACATCTGGATACCATGACCTGATACAGTCTGTCTTTATCCCACATACCATCGTAGATAAACCAATCAACTGTCATGTGTCACAAAGGCCGATCCAAACAATGATCCGCAAGCGTCTTGTGTCCAAACCAAATATCATCCCATAAACTGACCCGGCTACCACTGCCAATAGACCAGAAGATCCGCTCCTGGGCTCGAATACCGGCCCGCCTCAACCGCCTCCACTGATGACTGTCATTGTGTGTTACTGGGGCTCTACAGGGAGACAGAAGCCCATTGTAACAATACTTGCTGATCAAGAACTGGGCCCACAAAGAATGGCCCTCGTGTAACCTCCACCACAACTTGTTGCTGAAGGCGTCAACAATATCTGAAAGTCGGCGCAACCCCAAACCACCCTCAGAAATAGGGTGGCAGATATCATCCCAACTGATCCAGTGAGTCTTCTTTTGTCCCGCGTAGGATCCCAGAAGAATCTAGCCATGATCGGCTCAATGATGAAGAAGCTGTCTTTGGCGGCTGCATGACCTGAAGAATATGCAACGGAGTGGCCATTAGCGTGCTTCGAATAAGAGCAAGCCTACCACCAAAGGACAAATGCCGATGCGACCACCCAGCAACTCTATCCAACATCCTCTGAATCACTGGGAGGAAAAGCTCTTTTGTCATTTGCCCCTTAAACAAAGGGACACCCAAATAAGTCATCGGCAAGTCATCGCGGATGAAGCCTGTCAGCTCATGCACCATGTGCTCCCACCCATCAATGTAACGAGGGGCCAGAAAGAATCTACTCTTCTGAACACTAACCGGCTGGCCAGAAGTAGCAGAATAGTGCTCCAGAAAGTGCCTCAATGTGACGAGGCCATCGTCAGACGCCCTAGTGAAGATAACCACATCATCAGCATAGGCCAGATGCGTCATCGGAAAACCCCGTTGTGTCCTATAAATCATATGATGGTGCCGTCTAATAATGGAATCCAATCCCCGGGATAAATACTCTGCTGCCAGAACAAACAAGGCAGGAGATAGAGGATCCCCCCGCCGATCCCGAGTCGAAGGAAAATATCCGAAAGGATACCATTAACGAAACAAAGAAAGCCGCAGTTGCTCAATACTGACTACCAACCATATCAATCCACCGAACGGGGAAGCCCATGTAAATCATAGTTGTATACAAGAAATCCCATTGCACCCTATCATTAGCTTTAGCCGTATCCAGCTTTATCACCACATTAGGAATCTCCGTGGCGAAGCTGATATCATGGATAAGATCCTGTGTGAGAAATATGTTATCCGAGATGACACGACCAGGTGTGAAACCACTCTGATTCGGCGACACAATCAAAGCATAATCGAGACCAACCGCGCATTCATAATCTTAGAGATAATCTTATTCGTCACGTTACAAGGCTAATCGTCGTAGAAACTCGATCCATTTCCGAAGGTGAGAAACCTTTGGAATGAGAACTATAGATGTAGCCGTGAACGTGGACGGCATGAGATTACTCGAGAACTTAGGGTTCATGGTTTTTTTGTTTTAAATAAATAACACCCCGGAGGGTGGGGGATTGAGGCGTGATCCCCTACTTGTAGATTAAATAGGCAAAGTATCATACAATGTTATGTCCCGTAATGGCGGGAAGAAATCAAAAAGCAAAACTCCTATTACTACGACATCTATACAGACTATCATAATGATATATCGAAAGAATACAATGAAAACCAATGATCTATGACAATCTGAAGCTCGGATATCCCAGCTGGTCCATCCGAATGAGCGCAAGGAGGTGGTGAGAAGTCGTGCCCTCATCAACAATATAATCGCCAATGGCGTGACTCTCCCAACTCCGCTTAGGTGATTGGTCGATTCGATTCTCTTCGTGTATGTGGGAAATCGAAAATCGAAGGTCCTCAAAGCATGTTCGAATGCGAGTCAGTGTGTGCTGAACCTGCCAAGAGCCAAGTCCACCTGATGTGATCGTGGTGACCACCGCTGCTGCGTACAACTCGATCCAAATTTGAAGTGAGAACTGTCGGGCATGCCGCAATCCCATCTCAAGCGCTAGTAGCTCGGCATGAAAGCTAGACACCGCCTGGAAAGAACTGTGAAAAGCCAACATCAGTTTAGGGTTCAGGGTTTAGGGTTTAGGGTTTAGGGTTTAGGGTTTAGTGTTCAGGGTTTTAGGGTTTAGGGTTGAGGGTTTAGGGTTTAGGTTTTAGGGTTAGGGTTCAGGGTTCTAGGCTTCAGGGTTCTAGGGTTTAGGGTTTAGGGTTTAGGGTTCAGGGTTCAGGGTTCAGGGTTTTAGGGTTCAGGGTTCAAGGTTTTTTTTTCCAAAAAAACACCCCTAGGGGTGGGGGATTGAGGCGTGATCCCCTATCTGTATATCAAATAATCAAAATGTCATACAATGTCGTGCCCGTCAAGGCGGGAGAAAATCAAAGAACAAATAATCTATCACTACGATATCTAGAAAGACTATCATAATGAGATATCTAAAAAATAGAAGGAGAACCAATGATCTATGAAAATCTGAAGATCGGATATCCCAGCTGATCCATCCGAATGAGCGCTAGGAGGTGGTGAGAAGCTGTTCCCTCATCAACAATATGATTGCCAATGGTAGCGGCTCCCAACTCCGCTAGGTGATCTGTTGGTCGATTCCCTCTCTGTGTATGTGGGACATCGAATCGAAGGTCCTCAAAGCATGTTCCGAATGCGAGTCGGTGTATCTTTGAACTCCGCCAAGAGCCAAGGCCACTTGATGTGATCATGGTGACTACGGCTGCTGCGGCCCAACTCGATCCAAATCGAAGTGAGAATTGTCGGGCATGTCGCAATCCCATCTCAAGCGCTAGTAGCTCGGCATGAAAGCTAAACACCGCCTGGAAGGAATCGTGAAATGCCAACATCGATTCGGGGTTCGGGGTTTAGGGTTTAGGGGTTTAGGGTTTAGGGATTTAGCGTTTAGGGTTGAGGTTTAAGGTTGAGGTTGAGGTTAGGTTTCGGGGTTCTAGGGTTCGGGGTTCTAGTGTTTAGGGTTTAGGGTTTAGGGTTCGGGGTTCGGGTTCGAGCTCGTGGTTCTAGGGTTTAGGGTTTAGGGTTCGTGGTTCGGGGTTCGGGGTTTTAGGGTTCGGGGTTCGGGGTTTAGGGGTCGGGGTTTTATTTCTCCAAAAAAACACCCGGGGGGGGGGAAAGAACAACGATGAGAATCCATCAGTCCCGAAACACTAGACGGACCAAACCCAAACACCGCATCGCGAACCTCCCGAGCCGTCGGCATAGCACAAAGTCCATCAAGATCAACGAGAATCGGGAAGCCGGGAAAGAACTCATTGATGGGGGTTCGAGATACTCCAAATCATAAGTCAATAAAAGCGAAAGAATCGAATCCGACATCCGAATCTCGAAATCTGTGTGATCACCACTCCATCATCGTCAATCGAGTGAATTCTAGCGCGACACCGCTTCTCGCTTAACAAATCCGTTGAAAAACTTAGTGTTGCACTCCCCTCGACTTCCCACTTAATCGTAGCTTTTCGGGCGCCAAAAGTCCTCCTCCGTTGCATATTCTCGAACCCTAAGACATTTGGATTATTTGATATACAGGTAGGGGATCACGCCTCAATTCCCCACCCCGGGTGTGTTTTTGGAAAAAAAAAACCCCGAACCCTAAACCCGAACCCCGAACCCTAAAACCCGAACCTGAACCCCGAACCCTAAACCCTAAACCCTAAACCCTAGAACCCCGAAGCCGAACCCCGAACCCTAAACCCTAAACCCTAAACCCTAAACACTAGAACCCCGAACCCTAGAACCCGAAACCTATCCCTCAACCCTCAACCTTAAACCCTCAACCCTAAACGCTAAATCCCCGAACCCTAAACCCTAAACCCTAAACCCTAAACCTTAAACCCTAAACCCCGAACCCCGAATCGATGTTGGCTTTTCATAATTCCTTCCGGGCGGTGTCTAGCTTTTATTTCGAGCTACTAGCGCTTGAGATGGGATTGCGGCATGCCCGATAGTTCTCACTTGATTTGGATCGAGTTGGACGCAGCAGCGGTGGTCACCACGATCACATCAGGTGGACTTGGCTCTTGGCAGGTTCAGCATACACTGACTCGCATTCGGAACATCCGAGGGACCTTGACTCGATTTCCCACATACAGAGAGGGAATCGACCAGCCAGATCACCTAGCGGAGTTGGGAGCTGCTGCCCTTGGCAGCCATATTGTTGATGAGAGCACGGCTTCTAACCACCTCCTAGCGCTTATTCGGATGGACTTATTGGGATATCCGAGCTTCAGATTTTCATAGATCATTGGTTCTCATTGTATTCTCTCGATATATTATTATGATAGTCTGTATAGATGTCGTAGTGATAGGAGTTTTGCTTTTTGATTTCTTCCCGCCATTACAGGACATGACATTGTATGTTACTTTGTTTATTTAATCTACAGGTAGGGGATCACGCCTCAATCCCCCCCCCTCCGGGTGTTATTTATTTAAAAAAACCACGAACCCTAAGTTCTTGAGTAATCTCATGCCGTCCACGTTCGCGGCTACATCTATAGTTCTCATTCTCGAAGGTTCCTCACCCTCGGAAATGGGTGAGTTTCGGCCGCCAATTAGCTTTGTGCAATGTGACGAATAAGATTATCTCTAAGATTATGAATGCGTGGTTGGTCTCGATTCGCGCTTTGATTGTGTCATCAATCACGGTGGTTTGACATCGTCGTGTCATCTCGGATAACATATTGCTCGCACAAGATCTTATCCATGATATCGCCTTAGCTACACGGAGGTACAAAGATGTATTGTGACTTGAGAAACACTTTCTCGTGGAGAAACATGAAGGGATCTATTTCATCGTTCGTGGAGAGGTGTTTGACTTGTCAACAAATCAAAGTCGAACACCAACGACCATCGGGGTTGCTACAACCACTTGAGGTCCTGAAGTGGAAGTGGGAACATGTTACAATAGATTTTGTGACTGGTTTACCGAGGTCGAACAGAGGAAACGAAGCTATATGGGTCATCATGGATAGATTGACGAAGACTGCACACTTTTTGCCGGTTAAGATGACTTTCAAGATGGAAGTTGGCTCAATTATACATTGAGGAGATCGTGAGGCTACACGGGTACGGTTTCGATTGTGTCGACAGAGACACACGGTTTACTTCAAATTTTTGGAAGGGATTGCAAAGAGCAATGGGGACGAGATTACAATTGAAGATGGTGTTTCATCCCCAAATAGATGGGCAATCCGAGAGGACGATATCTGACGCTAGAGGACATGCTTAGAGCTTGTTGGATTTTGGAGGAGGTTGGGAACGACACTTGCCACTAATTGAATTTGCTTATAATAAAGATTATCAATCAACTATTGGGATGGCACCATATAAGGCGTTATACGGGAGGAGGTGTAGATCACCAATTCACAGGATGAAGTTGGAGAGAAGAAAGTTTTGGGTCCAGACATTGTCAAAAGGACGAGTCAAAGCCGTAGAGAAGATAAGAGAAAGAATCAAGGTGGCGCAGGATCGTGAAGTCTTATGCCGATTCGAAAAGGAAAGAGTTGATTTGTGGTAAAGTAGAAAGTTTTTCTCGAGAGTATCGCCAACGAAGGAATTTTCAGATTTGGTAAGAGGGGGAAGCTCAATCCAAGATATGTTGGACCGCACGAGGTGTTGGACCGCACGAGGTTTGAGAGGAGGTTGGGAACGACACTTGCCACTAATTGAATTTGCTTATAATAATGAGCTTATCACTCAACTATTGGGATGGCACCATATGAGGCATTATACGGGAGGAGGTGTAGATCACCAATTCACCGGGATGAATTGGAGAGAAGAAAGTTTTGGGTCCGGACATTGTCAAAAGGACGATCAAGTCAGTAGAGAAGATAAGAGAAAGAATCAAGGTGGCGCATGATTGACATAAGTCGATCGATGCCGATCCAAAAAGGAAAGAGTTACTGATTTGTGGTAGGTGAGAAAGTTTTTCCGAGAGTATCGCCGACGAAGGGAATTTTTAGATTTGGTAAGAGGGGGAAGCTCAATCCAAGATATGTTGGACCGCACGAGGTTTTGGAGCGAGTGGGAAGAATAGCGTATAGATTGGCCTTGCCACCAAAGAATGTCGAGGAATATACAATGTTTTTCACGTATCTATGTTACGGAGGTACATGCCGATCCAAGTCATGTTGTTAATTATGAGACCATAGAATTGGATAGACAATTGTCATACGAGGAAAAACCGGTGGCGATCTTTAGATAGAAAGGTGCACAAGTTGAGAAATCGAGGCGTTGAGTTAATCAAAGTGCAATGGAGTGGACATAGCCAAGAAGAGGCTACTTGGGAACGTAAGTCGATATTTTAGCATCACATCCAGAGGTTCAATCTTTGTTAGGTACGTTTAATTTCGAGGACGAAATTATTTTTAAGGTGGGTAGTATGTAATACCCAGAATTTTTATTTAAGGCTTTTATAAGAATTATGGATTTTTAGATTAGATTAGTTTATTTAGGGGCTAATTTATTATTATCCATTCAAATAATTATTTACTAAGCCCAAATTTTAAGCCAGGCCCATTCCAATGTCTATTACCCAAGCCTAGTCTAGCCCATTCACAAATTCCACACCAAGTAGGATTTCAAAATATTATGGGAAACACGATCCGAAATTTCTTCTTCAATCTGTCAAAATTCATCTTCCGTAACCTTATTAGATAAGAATCCTAATGACCAAATATTTTGCGAGTTTTTCTCTAGACTAGAACTCTCTTTAGATTAAAACTCTTAATTATTATTAAATCTATAAATACAAATCACAACCCTAATTATTCATTCACGCGATCAAAGAGTTCGACTACTTTCAATTCAGCGTAGATCTTGAAAAGAAGAAAAAAGAAGAGGTAAAATCTTTCAAACCATCAATCCCTTCAATATTTTCGACGGTCCCAGTTTCATCGGCACTATGCAAAACCTGTCCAAAATCCAAACCGGCCAGCCAGGAAAACTTCCCGAACCAGCCCGCGAATTTAACTCGCACTTCTCCGATTCAGCCCGAAACCCAAAAACCTAACCCCGAACCCCATCTCGCCGTCGCTGCGTCGAGCCCGCCACCCGCCGGAGGAAGGGTCTGGCGCATGAGGTTTAGAAAAAAAAAAGAGAAAGTGAGAGGAAAGGGCGAGACGGGTAGACGTTGTTGGAGGGGTTGATTTTTAGGAGAAGAAGAAGAAGAAAAAAAAAAAAAAAAAAAAAGAGGGGAAGAAGATGATAGGCGTTGGTGCGAGAGAAGAAGTAGGGAAAAAGAGAAAGGAGAAAGAAAAGAGAAAGAAAGAAAGAAGAAGGGTGGGGCGGGTGGTGAGATAGGGAGTAGAAATAGAGAGGAAAAAAATAAAATAAGAAAAAGAAAGGAAAAGTGGGGAAAGGGAAAAGAAAAAGAAAGAGAGAGATAGGGGATGGGGGTATGTAGTACGTATGGGAGATGAGAGAAAAGGGGAATGAGGATTTTGGATTGTGGTCCCCTATAGACTAATGACAGAATTACCCTTGATCCCAAACCAACCAAATTAGCCTTCAATTCTAATTTCTATTTTGATTCCAATTCAGCCCCTAAATTAGGATTTTTAGATTATTATTTTTAGATTAAATTTAGAATATTCGAGGATTTTAACTAGTATTATTTTTTCTATTGATTAGGCAATTTATCGAGCGAGGATTAGGCATGCTTGCATCCGACACTTTTAGGCTCTACTAAATTTTCAAAGCTACGTTCAATGTGGGGTTTGTTTTCTAAACTTTATTGTCTTTGTTAAATGCTTAGATTATTTTGCATGAATGTGTAGTACAGATTGCTTAGGCCCTATTGAGCCGAGACTCAAGAGGTCCGGGTCGATGTATCCCTCGGTGGAACCCTGCAAGTGCACCTATTGTCTATGTCTACGGTTTTTCAAATGATCTATGATATGTCCTATTGGATTGTATTTGCATGCTTATGTGAGATGTCCGTGTATTTAGCTTGGACAATTTATACTTCATCGAGCCGTGTCGCTCACCCCACATATAACAAACTTTTCAGTGAAGGAGATGGCGGCTAAGAGCGGTGGATATGACAAGGCCTAAAGATTTATTTATGAATGTTTAGTTTATTTTAAAAAAAAAATGTCGAACTATTTACTTCTTTTAAGTTGTTCGTTTTTATTCGATTTATTTGAAATTGATAGAATCGAGGCGATGGTTAGATTTTTATTTATGAAATATTTTGCTTCCGCTACAATTGACTCGATCTAATTTTATTTTTAAATTATCCATGTTCCTTTTCATCGTAAAAATTAGGATTATGCTCGTTTATTTTATTAAAGAAATTCTGGGGCGTTACGGGTGGTATCGGAGCGGGTCTACTTTTTCGTAGACTTGTAAAAAAAAATTGTAAATTCGCGTGTGTACTACGATAAATGAATTAGAATTATTTTTTTATAAACGAAAAGAGTCTACGTATCCACCACCGCTATGCCACGCCAACTCAAGCCGAGGTACGAATTTTTTTAAGGATTTTGTTTTCTCTCGCTTATGCCATCGCTATTATTCTTGCTTATTGCTCAAGCATCGCTATTGTCAAATGCTATTGATAAGGTATTTTAATACCGTTGTGATGAATTTTACATCTATTGCAAAGAGAAAAATGAAAGAAATATGCTAAGTTTTCTTGGATGCATAGCACGATAGAATGTCATTGAATTATTGAGATATTATGTTAATTGTGAACTTTTTGGACAATAGAAAGAACTTAGAGGATTTAATTATTTTTATTATGCTCGATAGATGGCTCGTTGAAGGTATCTGAAAGAAAAAGTCCGATATTGTTAGCGTTAATAGGAGAGGAAGAATAGAGAGATATGAACAATATCAATGGGAACCTAACCATAACCTTGGGCGCATCTTAATGCAATGTTCGCATTATGGGTAGAGGCGGATATGCCGGTCACTCGGATCGGCCAAGACCGAGGGCATACTTAGATTTATTAACACCTTATCGGAGTTACCCTGCGAAGAGCTAGAGAGATATACAACCAAATGGTAGATGATGTCCGGGAGTTGATCAGCGGGTTAGCTATGAGAATTTCGTTTCGGTTTTCCCCGGTGGTGGTTAGACTATGTACAACTCACAATGGATATTTCGACTTTCGGCCCGAAGAGCAAGACATACACGATGATGCTCCTCCACCGATTCAGTGATGACGAAGATCCAAAGAAAGACCGAGAAGAAGATCCAGGAGGAGGATCAGGAAGAAGATATTGAATAGCTAGCTTTTGTTTTATTTTAGTAGTTGATGCTTGGGATTCTATATTCTCCTCTCATTAGTATTTTAGCTCAAGTTTTGTTTTTCAAACTAGCAATTGTTTCTTCTTCATTGGATTCGTTGTAAAAAAATAAAAAATTGAGATTAATGAATGATCATTTTTTTAAATTGCCTTGAGTACTTGTTATCGTTTATGGTTTAACTTTTATATATATTGAGCTTAAAAGTATCCCAATTGGAGATTGACTTATTTTTTTTTATCGTGGTTATAGGATGAATCTTGGAGCCCCTAGAACCGGACGCCACAAATGCAACACTAGAAAATTTGGGAGACGTAGTGGCGCGCCTGGCCCACGATCGTTGAGGATCTAACTCGGGGTGCTTTGAACCAACAAAACCACGGCTCCCACAAATAACACTTCACATGTGGTGGAACAGTTTTGCAGTATAGACCTCCAACTCTTACGGGACGGGGAAGAGCCGCAGCTTTGTGGAAGAATGGATAGCGAGTGGAGGGCATATTTGAATTGATCGAGTGCAACCGACGCACAATGGGTGTCATGTGCGATTTATCACTCAAACAAGATGCTAGGCATTGGTGGGATTCACACCATCGAACCATCATTGACCGAAGAACGAGTGATATGCAATGGATAGTTTCAAGGAATTAGTCATGCAACATGATTTTCCATGATCCCTCTGAGAGATAAAAAGGAAAGAGAATTCCTAAACCTACAACAAGGACAATGCGGTGCTCGAGTATGAGCGAAAGTTCAACTTGATTAGCGAGGTATGCTATTCACTTGAGCGGACACTGAGACGGTAAGAAGGCTAAGAGATTTGTGTCCGGTTTACGCCCGAGTTGGGTGGGGTAGTGAGCATCTTGGGAACGCATCATATTATGTTGTTGTGGAAGGAGCTCGAGCGGTTGCCTCAATATGAGATTGGAAGGAGGTAGTAAAAAGGTTTTGAGGCTCCCAAAAGGAAATGGGAGGGTCCAAACATGGGAAGTTTGTTAATAACAAACAACAAAGAGTCGTGGTGCTCTAATCGGCAAGGTCGTGACGAAGCCACAATGCCGAGTGCGGGAAATATCATCATGGCGATTACTTTCCGGGAAAAAGATGTTTATTCGATGCCATCAGCCAGGGCATCGGGGTTGGGACTTGTAAGAGATATTCCAATCAGCGCGAGAGAGGAATAGAGGCCCACAGGAGGGAAACCAGAATGTATGCCATG
The DNA here is from genome assembly GCA_016081115.2 of Rehmannia glutinosa. Taxonomy (NCBI): domain Eukaryota; kingdom Viridiplantae; phylum Streptophyta; class Magnoliopsida; order Lamiales; family Orobanchaceae; genus Rehmannia; species Rehmannia glutinosa. Next base: position 62,958 of record JABTTQ020003304.1, read on the forward strand.
ACCGAGCGGGATGCACAAGAGAGCCGAGACAATGACGGGTATGTTATGAGTTTTTGATGTACTGCTCTTGTACTTTTTGATACCGGTGCTACACATTCTTTCATATCTGCAAAATTCATTGAGGGATTAAATAATGTGATATGTGAGTCTGTGGAACCTTTGGGGGTCAGTATACCATCGGGTAAAACTATAGTGGCTGATCATAGAGTAAACGGGGTACAACTGAACATAGAGGGAAGAACTCTAGAAGCGAACCCATACGTTATAAAGATGAAGGACTTTGACGTAATCTTAGGAATGGATTGGTTAAGTCAGAACCGTGCAAACATCCGATGTCATGAGAGGTAAATAGAATTCCATATGCTAGGAAAGGAGAAGTTCACTTTCCATGGGACTAGGTCGGGTGTTTCGCCACTAGTTATATCAGCAATAAAAGCCGTGAAGATGCTAAGGAAAGGAGAATGCCAAGCATTTTTGGTGAATATAATGGCTACCCCGACTAAAGAGAGAACAATTGTTGATATCCCGATCGCCGAGAGTACCCGATGTTTTTCGGAGGATTTACCGGAATGCCACCGGATCGACAAGTGGAGTTTACGATTGACCTGGTGCCAGGAGCAGCACCAACGTCAAGGGCACCTTACAGAATGGCACCTAAGGAGTTACAAGAACTAAAGGTGCAATTACAAGAGTTGCTGGATAAGGGTTATGTGAGACCGAGCGTGTCTCCATGGGGAGCTCCTGTGTTGTTTGTTAAGAAGAAGGACGGTACGATGAGGATGTGTATCGACTATCGAGAGTTGAACAACCTCACCATCAAGAACAAATACCCCTTACCCCGCATTGAGGATCTGTTTGATAAATTAAGAGGAGTGGAGTTTTTCGAAGATTGATCTAAGATCGGGTATCACCGGTGAAGCTCAACGAAGCGGATATACCCAAAACAACGTTTAGAACCCGTTATGGACATTACGAGTTTACTGTGATGCCATTTGGGTTAAGCAACGCACCAGCGGTCTTTATGGACTTGATGAATAGAGTGTTTCATCCTTACTTAGATCAATTTGTCATTGTGTTCATCGATGATATCTTGATCTATTCAAAGGATAAACAACAGCACGAAGAGCATTTGAGGATCGTGCTGGAGACACTTCGCAAGGAGAAGCTTTATGCGAAGTTCAAGAAATGTGAGTTTTGGCTGGAGCGAGTGGTGTTCTTAGGTCATGTAGTCACCGCCCGAGGTGCGAAGTGGATCCACCCAAAGTGGAGGCTATAAATGAATGGAAAGCGCCATCGACCGTGAGTGAGGTACGCAGTTTCTTAGGACTTGCTGGATATTACAGACGGTTCATTGAGGGTTTTGCCAAGATTGCTGGACCAATGACCCGACCGACGAAAGGAGAGAAGTTCAGTGGGTGAGAAATGCGAAACCAGTTTCCAAGAGTTGAAACAAAGATTGGTTACCGCACCGGTTTTGACGATACCTAATGGATCGGAAGGATTTGTTATTTATAGTGATGCGTCAAAACAAGGTCTCGGATGTGTACTCATGCAACAGGGGAAAGTGATAGCTTATGCCTCGAGACAATTGAAGTAACATGAGCTTAACTATCCCACTTGGAGTTAGCGGCCGTAGTACACGCTCTGAAGATATGGCGTCATTACTTGTACGGAGGAAAATGTGATATCTATACGGACCACAAAAGTCTCAAGTACTTCTTCACGCAGAAAGAATTGAACATGAGACAACGAAGATGGTTGGAGTTAGTCAAAGATTATGACTGTACTATCCACTATCACCCAGGCAAAGCCAATGTAGTGGCTGATGCCTTGAGTCGGAAGAACAGTGGTGAACTGACGAGCATGATCACGAGCAAGCAAGCGATTGATCAAGGATTTCGTCAACATGAGAATTGATGTGGTAGTGCCCCCAACCAACACCAAAGCTATCATATCGCTATGGTGGCAAAGCCGACATTGAGAAATCGGATCAAGGATGCACAAACGAAAGATAAGTTTTAGTTGAAACATTAGAGGTTTCATTGAAGCACCGGACGGCACACTTACTTATGAAGGGAGAGTCTGTGTACCAAAAGACGAGAACCTAAGAAGGGAGATCTTAGAAGAGTCTCATTGTACACCTTACACGGTGCATCCGGGAGGTACAAAGATGTATCGTGACTTGAGAAACACTTTCTGGTGGAGAAACATGAAGGGCTCTATTTCATCGTTCGTGGAGAGGTGTTTGACTTGTCAACAAATCAAAGCCGAACACCAACGACCATCGGGGTTGCTACAACCACTTGAGGTCCTGAAGTGGAAGTGGGAACATGTTACAATAGATTTTGTGACTGGTTTACCGAGGTCGAACAGAGGAAACGAAGCTATATGGGTCATCATGGATAGATTGACGAAGACCGCACACTTTTTTGGTTAAGATGACTTTCAAAGATGGAACAGTTGGCTCAATTATACATTGAGGAGATCGTGAGGCTACACGGGTATGGTTTCGATTGTGTCCGACAGAGACACACGGTTTACTTCAAATTTTTGGAAGGGATTGCAAAGAGCAATGGGGACGAGATTACAATTGACGGTGTTTCATCCCCAAATAGATGGGCAATCCGAGAGGACAATCTGACGCTAGAGGACATGCTTAGAGCTTGTTGGATTTTGGAGGAGGTTGGGAGCGACACTTGCCACTAATTGAATTTGCTTATAATAATGATTATCAATCAACTATTGGGATGGCACCATATGAGGCGTTATACGGGAGGAGGTGTAGATCACCAATTCACTGGGATGAAGTTGGAGAGAAGAAAGTTTTGGGTCCGGACATTGTCAAAAGGACGATCAAAGCCGTAGAGAAGATAAGAGAAAGAATCAAGGTGGCGCAGATCGGCCAAGTCTTATGCCGATTCGAAAAGGAAAGAGTTACGATTTGTGGTAGGCGAGAAAGTTTTTCTGAGAGTATCGCCGACGAAGGGAATTTTCAGATTTGGTAAGAGGGGGAAGCTCAATCCAAGATATGTTGGACCGTACGAGGTTTTGGAGCGAGTGGGAAGAGTAGCGTATAGATTGGCCTTGCCACGGCAATGTCAGGAATACACAATGTTTTTCACGTATCTATGTTACGGAGGTACATGCCAGATCCAAGTCATGTTGTTAATTATGAGACCATAGAATTGGATAGACAATTGTCATACGAGGAGAAACCAATGGCGATCTTAGATAGAAAGTTGCACAAGTTGAGAAATCGAGGCGTTGAGTTAATCAAAGTGCAATAGAGTGGACATAGCCAAGAAGCGGCTACTTGGGAACGTAAGGGCGATATTTTAGCATCACATCCAGAGGTTCAATCTTTGTTAGTACGTTTAATTTCGAGGACGAAATTATTTTTAAGGGGTAGTATGTAATACCGAATTTTTATTTAAGGCTTTTATTAAGAATTATGGATTTTTAGATTAGATTAGTTTATTTAGGGGCTAATTTATTATTATCCAATCAAATAATTATTTACCCAAGCCCAAATTTTAAGCCAGGCCCATTCCAATGTCTATTACCCAAGCCTAGTCTAGCCCATTCACAAACTCCACACCAAGTAGGATTTCAAAATATTATGGGATACATGATCCGAAATTTCTTCTTCAATCTGTCAAAATTCATCTTCGTAACCTTATTAGATAAGAATCCTAATAGCCAAATATTTTGCGTTTTCTCTAGACTAGAACTCTCTTTAGATTAAAACTCTTAATTATTATTAAATCTATAAATACAAATCACAACCCTAATTATTCATTCACGCGATCAAAGAGTTCGGCTACTTTCAATTCAAGCGTCTTGTAAAGAAAAAAAAAAAAAGAGAGAAGAGGTAAAATCTTTCAAACCATCAATCCCTTCAATATTTTCGACGACCCAGTTTCATTGGCACTATGCAAAACCCATCCAATATCCAAACCGGCCCAAGTAGGAAAACTTCCCGAACCAGCCCCAGATTTAACTCGCACTTCTCCGATTCAGCCCGAAACCCAAAAAACCTAACCCCGAACCCCATCGCCGTCGTCGTCGAGCCTCGCCGCCGTCCGCCGGAGGGAGGGTCTGGCGCGTGAGGTTTAGAAAAAAAAAAAAAGAGAAATAGAGAGGAGAGAGGGGCGAGACGGGCAGACGTTGTTAGAGGGGGTTGATTTTTAGATAATTTGAGGAGATTGATTTTTAGGAGAAGAAGAAGAAAAAAAAAAAAAAAAAAAGGGAAGAAGATGATAGACGCAAAAGTGCAGAGAAGAAGTAGGGAAAAAGAGAAAGGAGAAAGAAAAAGAGAAAGAAAGAAGAAGGGTGGGGCGGTGGGTGAGATATGGAGTAGAAATAGAGAGGAAAAAAAAAGAAAATAAGAAAAAGAAAGGAAAAGTGGGGAAAGGGAAAAGAAAAAGAAAGAGAGATAGGGGATGGGGTATGTAGTACGACGGGAGATGAGAGAAAAGGGAAAGGAGGATTTTGGATTGTGGTCCCCTATAGACTAATGACAGAATTACCCTTCAGTCCCAAACCAACCAAATTAGCCTTCAATTCCAATTTCTATTTTGATTCCAATTCAGCCCCTAAATTAGGATTTTTAGATTATTATTTTTAGATTAAGTTTAGAATATTCGAGGATTTTAACTAGTATTATTTTTCTATTGATTAGGCGATTTATCGGCGAGGATTAGACGTCTTGCATCCGACACACTTCTAGGCTCTACTAAATTTTCAAAGCTACGTTCAAGGTGGGGTTTGTTTTCTAAACTTTATTGTCCTTGTTAAATGCTTAGATTATTTTGCATTAATGTAGTAGTACTGATTGCTTAGGCCCTATTGAGCCAGGGGACTCAAGAGGTTCGGGGTCGATGTATCCCCGAGGTGGAACCCATGTAGTGCACCTATTGTCTATGTCTACGGTTTTCAAATGATCTATGCTATGTCCTATTGGATTGTATTTGCATGCTTATGTGAGATATCGTGTATTTAGCTTAGACAATTTATACTTCATCGAGCCGTGTCGCTCACCCCACATATAATAAACTTTTCAGGTGAAGGAGATGGCGCTGGCTAAGAGCGGTGGATATGACAAGGCCTAAAGATTTATTTATGAATGTTTAGTTTATTTTTAAAAAAAAATGTCGAAGCTATTTACTTCTTTTAAGTTGTTAGTTTTTATTCCAGTTTATTTGAAATTGATAGAATCAGACGATGGTTAGATTTTTATTTATGAAATATTTTGCTTCCGCTACAATTGACTCAGTTTAATTTTATTTTTAAATTATCCATGTTCCTTTTCATCGTAAAAATTAGGATTATGCTCGTTTATTTTATTAAAGAAATTCTAGGGCGTTACAAAAGGGCCCGGAGAAACGGGATTGGTCTCTAAAGATATTTTGAAGTTGGCTAAAAATTCAACACATACCTATTTTGCAGAGAGTCTCTCAAATGATAAAGGATTTGGTAATAATCGTTTTTCTGCTTTAGAAAATGATATTTTTGAGCCATTGGATACTTTATCTCAGTCAATCAAGGGTCCAGATAAGGTCAATGGTTTATATTTGGACGATCAGATTGACTCTTTAATTGTGGAAAAAATGTGTCAAGCTACGTGGCATTTGCTAATATATCAACAGGCATGCAGAATATTAATATGGAAAGTGATAATATTCCCAATAATATGGGTCATAAACCACGATCGAGGCTGGTCTCAAGACATAAATCTCAATAATAGAGATATTGCTAATAAAAAAGACAATTTGGCAGTGGAGAGTGCGTCCAGGCTCGATATGGACGATTTTATTGATAATAAAACAAAATTTCCTTCCATAATTAATATACTGCCTAAGTGTCCCACTATCTCAACTCCACAAATGTCGGCCATCGAGGTGGATATTAATACGCATGCCCTTTGTCCTTTGGGTCCACCTTCTTTAAATCTGACTTTGAATCATGCCTCAAATCTGGATATTATCACTGTTGGGCCCCAAAGGAATATTGATACAGTGGAATATATTGGACAAAATTAGTCTTCTTCACGACAAAGGGTATGTGCGAATTAGTGGGAGACAACATGCTTAGTGGGGCCGACCTCATTGGGGATATGGAAAAAGGTGAGATTAAAGGTGATAATGGTGGCATTTTTTCTGCAAAAATACCCCCGACCGTTCGAACTCATCAACAAAGGTGGATAGTTTAATTGGCCAACTTGATATCCAAGGGAATATGAATGGGCCCACATCAACAACTTTTCATGCAAAAAAGATGGAACATGCGCAACACACTTTGGAATTTGACACAATCAATAAGATTGGTCCAACCTCTCTTCCCTCCTCACGTGAAACGGCCATTATTGTTGTGGGTCCAGGTGTTTTTTTGTCCCCTGGGAATAAATCAGCCCATAACTTGGACTAGGACCCACCAAACCATCTCCCATCAGCCCCTCTCGACTGTTACAGCACGGTGGAGCAGCCTCTTGCTATATTAGGCCAACAATGTTGTCTTGACCAAGCCCGCGTTTTTTCTAGCCCATCCGCCTCCAATAAGGGCCTTGCTTTTAATTCCCAGTCGGCCCATTTTCAGCAAGAAGCAGCCCAGATGTCTCCTTCAGCCGCCGGCCCATGTGTGTTGAATCAGGCCCAGCAAATCTCCTCCACTTCATTGTCGAGCTCAGCCCTATTGTATGGGCCTCCTTTTGATCGCCCTCTATCAGCCCAACAACATTATTCTCCTCATGTGTTCACAGCCCAATCATGCGACCACTCACCTGCCACTAGTCTTGAAGCCCAATCGTCCAACATGGTTATCCAACATATTTCCCATAAGCCTTTCTCTGTGGGACATGTCTTAATTGGACAACTCAATGATTGTAGCCGGTCTCTCGAGATCAGTTCCAAGGCCCAATTGGATAATTTTTCAACAGTGTCTTGTGAACCCAAACACATAGAACCGAATCAAGTTTGCTGGGCTGGCCCAAATGGAGAAATTTTGGTGACACACGTCCCCCTTAGCCCACCGAAAGCTTTATCTGAAAATGAAACTGTGAAGGCGAATATGGATAAAAATAAAAAGTCAGTTTTCTCGGCTCCGAGCTCATCGCAATCATCCCCGGTTAAATATGGCTCGCAATTGAATAATGTTGGGCGCGCTACAACATTAAAAAAATCCGGAGTTGACAAGTTTTCGAAATCAGCGAAAAAAATTCAAAGTCGGGCAAATTGATTCATAATCTTCTCTACAAAGGAGGAGGCGGGCTACGACCTCCGAATCGATCAGGTGTTTCTAAATCCTCTTCTCACTCCAACTGTTAATTATGTCGATTAAATTTTTAACGTGGAATGTGAGGGGTATTGCTAATCCTGGTAGCCAACGTCATTTGCATGCGTTAATTTCTCGACATAAATTGCCTTTTGTTGCGCTTTTAGAACCTATGACTTCGCCTGAGTTTAGTTTCTATTGTCACAGATTTGGCTTTGTTCAGGGCTTATCTAATTGTTCTAATCATATTTGGATTATGTCTGCTGCTCATTTGCATTTTGACATTCTTGTTGATCATGCACAATTGTTGCATTGTAGGATGACGTCTGATGCATTACGTCAGCCTATATATTTGACTTTTGTGTATGCTAAATGTGATAGAGTATCTAGTTACGACTTGTGGGACGCCTTGCGTGAGATTGCGATTAGTACGGAGGGGTTACCGTGGCTTATTAGTGGAGACTTTTACATTTTTGCATAATCACGAGAGGATTGGTGGTATTACTAATAGGTCGACGAGATGCTTGATTTTGCTTACATGATTACGGACTGTGAGTTATTTGATACGGGGTGTGAGGGCCTATCTTTACTTGGCTAGAGGCGGGCTTTAGGAGAGACTTGATAGGGCTTTGTATAATGAACACTGGGTGATGTGTTTACCTCTTCTATTGTTACGCATTTATCTCATGTTCGCTCCGATCATGCTCCTTTACTCATATCTTGTCGGTTTGTACCACACGTGCCTCGTTCTTCTTTTCGATTTCAAAGATATGTGTGTTGGGAAATTATTTTGTAGATTTTGATGAATGCCATGTAAAACTTAGAATAGGAAGTTGGCACCCCATTCTTGTTATAGATTGCATTGTAATAGATAAATTTGGTAGAGCCGAGTCAAGTCGTCCTATGCCTGAACATGCAAGAAGACAACTGGAGACTAAAGGAAGACTCACTGTGAGGCGGTGAGTGTGGCAAAGAAGAGAAGAAGAAGAACTCGATGAAGGTGCGGCTAAGATGCTGACTAAGTGAAGTATCGATCAAGTCAACTCAAGATAGCCAAGTCTCAAGTTGAAGTGACGAAAGAGTCATCCAATGATTGGAAGTCGACTCTAAGTCACCCGGGAAGGCAAGGAAATGCAATCAAGTCGAGATAATCGAAAGAGATCCGTTGCACAAAAATCAAGAGAATTACTTAAACAAGTAATACTTCCATACAACCTTTCTTGAAGTGCTCAGTCCCCAGAAACATGCAAAAGGAGTAAACCAATGGGAAGCACCGCACCGTGTCGAACTCGAAAAGTCAAGAATCGTTCATAAGAGGAAACGTAAATTCCAAGGATGCAACAAGACAAGCCAACGACCACAAGTGACTTTCAAAAATAAGCATATCTCTTCAACGGGCAGATTTTTGAAAGATCACTATAAAAGGTTGAGGAATCACTCGAGAAAAGGTTACCGATCGAACCAGGAACATTCAAGCTAACATTTGAACTATAACCAAGAATACTCTCAAGTCATTCAAGATCAATCCTCAAGCCTACATTACGAAGGAAATCAATCCAACACTCACCTGTGTGAAGGAAAGACAACTTCAATCAGTTGAAGAGGAAATATTTGAAGAATCAAGGGGTCTACATTCCACGAAGGATTGTAGAAAGGTTCAAGGTCGAACCAGGCTTAAGCTATTTGGAGGGCTTCGTGATCAAATCCAAGGAACTTAAGCAAGTGGGTGCAGCAGATAGCAAAGCGGACTTCCCCGTGAAGAAGCCGAGTCGCACGAGAAGCCAAGTGTGTGACCAAGGCATCTCGATCGAGTCCCAAAGGATCAAGTCGGTTGTGTGATCAAGACTTGTATCGGGACTATTAACCACTCGTATATTGATCAATACTTAGTGGATTCCCCGGGGAGTTGGAGAAGAGAGGAGTAGAAGAATTACCCCATCTTCGAACCTCTATAAAAACTTATTGTGTCATTTACATTTCAAAGACTTTAATTTCTCATGATATTATTTTTATATATGTTGATAAATTTGCTATCCAATTTATAATCAATCGAGTGCTAAAACCAAGTATTAAAACAAACTTAACCAAATTCAAGGGTGTTAAGTCTTCCAATGAAAAACATATCAAGGTCAAGTTAAGTCTTTAGTCAAAACAATCGAGTTATTCTATCAACGGCTCGTCGAGTCGTTGAGTGACTAACTCTTTGATTAACTAACTTAGCTGTCCATTAAGGACTCAGCTATGAAGTATTAACTCGAACATTTTTTAAAGGACTAAATCGAAAAGTTGGTAAGGTTTATTCAACCCCCTTCTAAACCTTACACTCACACCCCTTGGGACCTACAAGTGGTATCGAGTGGTTGGTTCATTGAGCTTCCTCCATGACCTGGTTTGAACTAGATCTCCAAATTTTTCAAAGCTTGTTTTAGTACTCAATCTTTCAAAACTCTTTTATTCAACAAAGTTATTATCATGGAAGCAAATTTGACATGCATCCCTATGTTCACAATTGAAGAATTTGATGATTGGAAAATTCGTATGCAGGCTCATCTATCAGCATTACACGATGAGATGTGGATAGTGATAGAGGATGGGCCACTCCAAATCTTAAAAGTGAACACAACTGCAAGGAGAGCTGCGGTGAAGAAGATGAAGATATTGCTCCCGGACAGCGATGGTTGAAAAGCTAAGAGTGAATGGACAAATGATGACAGGAAAAGATATAACTTGGACAATGTGGCCAAGGACATTCTTTACAAAACTTTAGACAAAGCCATGTTCAACAAAATCAAATCATGCAAAATGGCAAAATAAATGGGACAAGCTAACCTTGATTTGTGAAGGCTCGTGAGCAAATCAAAGAAAATAAACTATTTGTTGTTGTACAAAAATTTGAAAATTTTAAGATGCTTGCAGGAGAAACCTTCGATGTTTGGATGCTCGGTTCACGGAAATTACCAATGAACTATCTCGCACTTGGAAAGGAATATACGAAGGAAATGTGTATGAAGATTCTAAGAAGTCTCGGTGGATGCGTTGGATGTTTTTGAATCCTCCGAAGACACTCGGCTCCCTCCAAGTCAAGGGAAGAAAGACCACTCAAGAGAGAGCAGAGCATCAAAAAGTTGAATATCAAAGAGTTGACAATCCAAGGATGGAAAGAACGGATCAAAAAGTTGAAAATCTATCTTTGAACCGCAGTGCAACCCGGTCACTATGCCATTGAATGCCCATATCCCGTAGTCAACAAATACGGGAATGAAGAGGAAAGAAAAGTCTTGAGAGAAAGAAGACAAGAAAAGAGAAAGGTATTGTTGGCTGCAGAGATCGTTGACACTGATCAAGTCAAAAGACACGGTGACTCAGAGAGTAGTGAAGCCGACTACTCAAGTGACTCACGATGAAGAAGCCTTGATCTCCGTCTAATGGCTAAAGAACAAAACCAACCCGACCAAGAAGATGAGGTACACTCTAACTCATCACACTCATTCTAGTGATAGTGATTGTGACACACACACTTCATCACCCACTGATCTTTATGATTCATTAGGCAAAATGATGAAAGATTTTGAACACATTAAATCCTCACACACACTACTAAATGAGGAAAACAACCTACTTAAGAGCAAAGCTCACAACCCGACTAAGGAGCCGAGTACTCTAAGTCAAATAGCCGATGAGAATAAAAGTCTAAAGGTTGAAAATGCTAAGCTAATAAAGAGAGATATTTGCTATGAAAAGAGGGAGAATGATCTCAAAAATGTGATAGCCTCATTCACTAAGGCATCTAAATCATTGAATGATCTTATTATGAGTCAAAGAGAATTTGGAGACAAGACAGGCTTAGGATTTAATTCCTCTATGCTATGTCAAGTTCCAAAAGTGATTTTGGAAAAGGGTCTTCAAGCAATGAAGTATCTCTAAAATCGAAAACTCCAAATGATGCACACACATTTATTCCAAAGCACAATCACAAGCAAACTGGCCTTGGTTATAAAGGAAAAGGAAAAAGCCAGTTGAGTATACTAAGAGGACAAGCGAGAAGAAATCCACAGAGTTCCTCAAAGAAACTCCAAACAAGAGATACTCAGAAAGAAGAAACAGAGCTACCAAAAACCCCATAAATTCTATAAAACAAACACATGTGATGGGAATGGTAGAAAATACCCAAGCCAAGTGATCGGAATAATGTGAACTATCGCAAAGACCTATGGAATATAAGCTAAGTGGCGAAGGTCTAGAACTCAAAGAAAGGCCATTCCAAAGGCATAAGAGCTATCATCGCACACATATGCACCAGGGCACTACACGGAGAGATATCACAACTACCCAAAGAAGGCAATTGCTAAAACACATACATAGGCATACAGACAAAAGAGACAGCTTGTATGAACCTAGAACCCCAAGCAATTTGCCAAAATTAATTATGATTATGGCACTAATAGATGGCAACCCCTTAGAGTCAAATCATTTGGCTATAGGTTGGTTGGATCATCTTACAATACTAACCCCTCGGGACCCAGGCAAGTATGGGTACCTAAACCCTAATTTCCTTGATTGCGAGGTTCGGGGAGCGGTGAGTGCCAAGGAACCTGGTACATGGATAGTGGTTGTTCGGACACATGACAGAAACAAGAAAAATCTATCAAAATTCAAGAAAGTCGAGGTGCAAAAGTCATATTTGGAGGAATGAAGCTCCGGGGGAGAAATAAGAGGCATTGGATCTATCAAGAAAAATGGATTAGAAATCACAAATGTTGCATATGTTGAAGGACTCAACTTCAACCTGCTAAGCATAAGTCAACTCTGTGACAAAGGCTACAATGTTGGATTTAACATGGGTATATGCCAAATCAAAGACATTGAATCCAATGAAGTTGTGCTGCAAGGATGCAGACAAAAGAACATGTATGTGGTAGATTGGTCAACTGCAACACCAAACACCTGTTTGTTAGCGAAAAGCACAGCTGAATCAAGTTGGCTGTGGCATAAGAAAGTCGAGTCACCCGAACTTCAAAACAATTAACAAACTTGCAGGAGTAATCTTGTAGAAGGACTTCCGGACTCAAAGATATACAAGAAGGAGAGTATATGTGATGCATGTCGGATAGGAAAGCAAATCAAATCATCATTCAAAGAAAAGACATGTCCATCTTCAACAATAATATTGCACTGCTACATATGGATCTGTTTGGTCCAGTGGAATCGCTAGCATAAGTGTGAAGAAATACACCTTGGTGGTAGTAGATGACTACTCAAGATATACATGGACAATATTCATGTGTAAGAAGAAAGAAACTCTGCAGAAACTACCTCGGCTAATGAAGAGAATACAAAACGAGAAGAGTCAAACCATTATCAAAATAAGATCGACAGAGGAACCGAGTTTGTCAATGGTATAATAACTCGATCTTGTATTGAAAATGGTATTGGTCATGAATTATCTGCAAAGCAAGGACTCTACAAAAAATGGAGTTGAGAAAGAAGGAATAGAACTCTCAAAGAAGCCGCAAGGACCATGTTAGTCAAGCAGGTGCTAAAAGATTTTGGGTCAAGCAATAAACACAAAGATGCTATACTCAAAATAGATGCATGATAAATGACGGTGACAAAAACTCCCTATGAGATCCGGGCAGGAGAAAGCCAAATGTTGCATACTTCAAAATATTTGGATGCAAATGCTTCATCCATAACAATGGCAAAGATAATTTAAAGGTTTTTGATGCTAAAGTCGATGAAGGTATCTTCTTAGGATACTCGATTGAAAGCAAAGCATACGGAGTGCTCAACAAGAGGACAATGGTTCTGAAGAATCCATCCATGTGGTGTTTGATGAACCAAATGTAAATGGAGAAGACATTGAGGAATCAAGCGATAAGTTGAATCAACCAACCATGCGTAAGAGTCCCTATGTTGAAGTCAAGTCTGGAGTTATAAGTCCGGATGAAGATGAGATAGCTGAATCTCAAAGACATCCGGAAAATCTGCGGCTAAGTGATGATGAGAGAGCCGATCAAAATAACACGGTACGCAAGCAAGACGACTCAATCCAACTAACTTACTCCAACATGATGTAAGATGGTGAGAGATCATCCACCGTAACTAATCATTGGAGATGTAAGAGAAGGTGTTAAAACTAGATCGAGAACTCAACAAGAAGCAATGTTCACTTGCATCATCTCACAAATAGAACCAAAAGATGTGTTACAAGCATTGGATGACACACATTGGATTCAAGCTATGCAAGAAGAGTCTGAATCGGTTTGAAAGAAACAAAGTGTGGGAATTGGTTCAAAGACCTACCCATCAAAATGTTATTGGCACTAAATGGGTGTTGAAACAAGATGAACGAGAAGGGCTCGTGGTAAGAAACAAAGCAAGATTGGTAGCCAAAGGGTATTGCCAAGAAGAAGGAATAGATTTTGATGAAACTTTTGCCCCTGTGGCAAGATTGGAAGCCATAAGGATGTTTCTTGCCTATGCGACTCACAAGAACTTTATTGTATATCAAATGGATGTAAAGAGTGCATTTCTTAATGGTTTATTGGAAGAAGAAGTATATGTTGAACAACCTCCAGGATTTGAGCGAGAAGACTCTTGGAGATAAGGTACACAAACTCAAGAAGGCTTTATATGGATTGAAACAGGCACCCAGAGCATGGTATGATACATTATCACAATTCCTAGCGAGAACGGATTCACAAAAGGCAAAGTGGATAGAACACTCTTGAGAATTCAAGATGGGAAGAGTATCGCTTGTTCAAATATATGTGGATGACATCATCTTTGGATCCACAAACAAAGAGCTATGTGATAAATTCTCAAATCTCATGCAAAGCAAATTCAAAATGAGCATGATGGGAGAGCGACATTCTTCCTTGGACTCCAAGTGAAACATCGAAGGATGGAACCTTCGTAAGTCGGACAAAATACACACAGAGATTTGATGAAGAAATTTGGTATGGAAGAGAAGTCTTCGTGAAAATACCAATGAATACATCGATCAAAATGGACATGGATGCAGATGGCAAGCACTGTAGATCAAACAAGATCTGAGCACTTATTGGATCATTGCTCTATCTCACAAAGAAGTCGACATCACTTTTCTTTGTAGGTGTATGTGCAAGATTTCAATCTGCTCCAAAAGAAAGCAACATGATGGCTGACAAGAGGATCTTGAGATATTTGAAAAGAAGCCAATAAGTTGGCTTGTGGTATCCTAAGGAAGGTGGATTCAAGCTAATTGGTTATTGGACTGACGATTATCTTTGGATGTAGGGTTGACAGAAAAGCACCTCGAGGCACATGTCAAATGCTTGGAAATAGGCTAATTTCTGGTTTAGCAAAAAGCAAAATTCAATAGCCACTTACGATTGAAGCGAGAATACATAGGCTGCGGCAAATTTGTTGTGCCCAAGTCTTATGGATGAGACAAAGTGAGAGACTATGAAGTTGAAGAAAAGGAAATTCCAATTATGTGTGACAATACAAGTACAATTGCAATCACTCAAATCATGTGTTGCACTCAAGAACAAAGCACATCGATGTCGAGATATCACTTCATAAGAGACCATGTTGAAAAGAAGAACATCACCCTGGAATATATCTCAACCGATAAGCGGTTATGACATATTCACAAAACCATTATGTGAATCAAGATTTGAAGAACTCAACCATGAGTTAGGGTCAATTGAGTTGAGTTAACACTCGGAAGACTCAAAGAAAAGAGATGAAATACGAAAAAAAGAGGAAAAAGTCTTTGAACTCTTCATTCAACTAAGTGAATCACCAGTATCAAAAAGTCAATTTGTACCAAATTAGCGACAAAATTTGAGTCACAAGGAGAGAAGTGAGAAGAAGGATTGAATCGGCTAAGGAGTAAGGTGAGTTATTTATGAGCAAAGTGACAAAAACGCAGATCGTTGTTACTAAGCGGGAATGTTTTTAAGAATGACGTCAAAGATAATTATGCGTGTACAGTCAAAAGTGCACACCAAGCTTATGATTGGATATAAATTGCTTTGCATTAAATGCGAGAACTTAAATGATAATCGGCGTGCAAGATCTAAGCCGTTGATTTTGATCAAATTTCAAAAACCACCCGCACGTCCTTTCATAAACCATACTTATACCATTTCGTCCGATTTTCTCTCACTTTACCAAAAACTGTTCATCTCTCTCAAGGCAAAAGAAAGAAACTTTCTCTCAAAACCCTACAACTCCTCAAGATCATTTTCTAATTCTCGTTTGGTAGAACACCGAGAAATGGCACCTACTAATGATTTCTTCAAGCTAGGAAAGCAAATCCACACCGGGTCTACTTGTGGATTTCGATGGTATGGTTAAACAGGGTCCGATGACACCTCGTGAAGAAGATTCTTTGAGAAATTGGAAACGCCTGGGTGAATCCGTTTTGGACATTGGAGTTTCCGATGACCTATGTAGAAGAGGTCGCATAGTTCTACGTGAACGCCGAAGTTCACGATGAGGGCATCAAGTCCCTGTTCACGGAAAAAAGCATTCACCATCAAGGATTTGGCGTAACATTATTTGTTCTTGCGAAAAGGAGTGCCGGGAGATTCATCAAGAAGCCGAGGTTGACCTGATCGCCGCTTGGAAGGAAGTAGCCAAGTTCGATCGTGTCTTTGCAAAAGTGGTCTACTGACTAACAAGAGGTTGCTTGAAAGAGGACTACCACAAATTGCTTGGACATTGTTGCCAAATGCATAGACATCAAATTTGGCGTTTTGACCAAATTGTCTAAAGCTAAGTTGATCGTAATGGCTGCGATCCTTGAAGAAAAGAAGGTGAATTGGGCGAGTTTGTATACAAAGCAGACTGCGCGAATATTGGGAACAAATCCTTCAAGGAGGATGGTATGTTTGGAGGTTCCCTGGGATACGGGCTGGTAATTGGCCGGATGATAGAAGTAAAAGGGGCGTCTTCGACATGGAAAGGGGTTCCATGTAAACAAGAGGATGTTTCGATCAAACCTCTCTGCACTGAGAAGAGAGCTTACGCCAAGAGGTCGATCACGAGTGAGGGGGAATCACGGTGATCTGAAGATTCATTTGTCTCCTCACCTCCCAAGAAGAGCTCTGCTAAGAAAATTGCTGCCCGACAACAAAGAAAAAGAACTCGCACTGCCCCTGCAGCGAGTCACCCGCCCCGCAGATTGTGTCTCCCCCCTGCAGCCTCGGTGGAGAAGGAACGATTAATCCCTTCTCCGGTGATCAAGAAGAAGAGGACCGCCACAACAAGGAAGGCAGCTACCTCTAAGACAATCTGCGAAGGCATTTACCTTCAACGAACTGGAGGAAGTGGAACCGGATGTTCCTTTGGTAAAAACAAAAAGAAGAAGAAGAATTTCAAGCTCTTCGAGCTTGAGAAGACGGTCGAGTCGCCACTCACCTGGAAAAGATACTCCGAGGCTATTTGGAGAAGTAGAGTCTCAGGAAGTTATCGATGAAACGGCTAAGTCTGCTTGAGGCCGATCGCAGAGGCAACTCGAAGAACCACCAGAAGATGAGCAGTGAGGAACAAGGAATAGCCGAGACAACCGAATCACCTATTGATAGGGTTGTGTCTCACTTTGTAATGGAGGCTATCGAAGATGTCGAAAGGCAAAGTTTGATACCCTCAATCCCCGAGCTCGAGGACAGCAGGCGATGATGACAAGGATAATGATGTGATGATCCTATCCCCACCATACCCAGACATTCAAAATAAATGCAAGATGGAGAAATGGAAGCTAAGTCGATCCAGGGAACGATTCAAAGACCAAAATTCATTAAAGAAGAAGACGAATCGATGAACTTCCTCGGATTGACCAATATGGTGCAAGCTCTTGATGAAGAAAACTGTTTGGACATTCTAAATATCTTTAAAGAGAAGGAGAAAGAAAGATTGGCGAGAAAAAAGGCCGAGGCACGTGAGAAGGCCAAAGATCTCGCCCTCTCACCGGCACCACAGAACATACACATCCTCACCTCGACATTCTATCGAAAGTGATGAGGATCTCGGACCTGATGTTGCCACGAGAAGACTTGCAAATGCAGCAAGCAATGCAAGAGTCGAGAATCCTACATGAGCAAAGAATGATGGAGGGACCGGGAGTCATCCAAATCACAGTGGAGATAGATCCTATGGGAGTGGAAAAGCATATTGCCACTTTTGTTGTCGCTTGTTGGGAATTATTTTGTAGATTTTGATGAATGCCATGTAAAACTTAGAATAGAAAGTTGGCACCCCATTTTTGTTATAAATTGCATTGTAATAGATAGGGCTGGTCGAGCTGAGTCAAGTCAGCTATGCCTGAACATGCAAGAAGTCAACTAGAGACAAAAAGGAAGACTCATTGTGAGGCGGTGAGTGTGGCAAAAAGAAGACAGAACTCGATGAAGGTGCGGTGAGATGCTGGTGAGTGAAGTATCGATCAAGTCAACTCAAGATAGCCAAGTCTCAAGGTTGAAGTGACAGAAGAGTCATCCAATGATTGGAAGATGACTCGAAGTCACCTGGGGATGTTAAGAAAATGCAGTCAAGTCGAGATAACTGAAAGAGATCCGTTGCACAGAAATCAAGAGAATTACTTAAACAAGTAATACCTCCATCTCGCCTTTCTTGAAGCGCTTAGTCCCGAAGCGTACAAGAGGAATAAACCAATGAGAAGCACTACACTTGGGTCGAACTCTAAAAAGTTTGGAAGAATCATTCATACGAGGAAGTAGCAATTTCAAGGACTGCAACAAGACAAGCCAACGACCACAAGTGAATTTCAAAAATAAGCCTATCTCTTCAACGGGCAGATTTTTGAAAGATCACTATAAAAGGCTGAGGAATAACTCTGAGAGAAGGTTACCTGAACCACGAACATTCAAGCAAACATTTGAACTGTAACCTAAAATATTCTCAAATCATTCAGATTAATCCTCAAGCCTACATTACGAAGGAAATCAATCCAACACTCACATGTGAAGGAAAGATAACTTCAATCAGTTGAAGAGGAAATTTTTGAAGAATCAAGGGTCTACATTCCACGAGGGATTGTAGAAAGGTTCAAGGTCGAACCAAGCTTAAGCTAGTTGGAGGGCTTCGTGATCAAATCCAAGGAACTTAAGCAAGTGGGTTGTAGTAGCAAAGGCAAGCTGCCTGTGAAGAAGTTGAGTCGCACGAGAAGCCACATTTTGTGTGACCAAGGCATCTCGCATCGAGTCCCAAAGGATCAAGTCATTTTGTGTGATCAAAACTTGTATCGGATCATTAACCACTCGTATATTGATCAATACTTAGTGGATTCCCCAGGAGTTGGAGAAGAGAGGAGTAGAAGAATTACCCCATCTTGAACCTCTATAAAAACTTATTGTGTCATTTACATTTCAAAGACTTTAATTTCGCATCTTATTTTTATATTTCTTGATAAATTTGCTATCCAATTGATAATCAATCGAGTGCTAAAACCAAGTATTAAAACAAACTTAACCAAATTCAAGAGTGTTAAGTCTTCCAACAAAAACAAATCACAATCGAGTTAAGTCTTTAGTCAAAAAAAATTTGAGTTATTCTATCAACGGCTCGGTCAGTCGGCTGAGTGACTAACTCTATTTGATTAACTAACTTAGTTGTCCATCAAGGACACAAATTTGTGAAGTATTAACTCGAATATTTAAAAGGACTAATTTGAAAAGTTGGTAAGGTTTATTCAACCCCTCTTCTAAACCTTACACTCACACCCCTTGGGACCTACAAGTGGTATCGGAGCGGTTGGTTCATTGAGCCTTCCCGACCGGTTATGAACTAGATCTCCAAATTTTTCAAAGTCTGTTTTAGTACTTGATCTTTCAAAACTCTTTTTACAAAGAAAAGTTATTATCATGGAAGCAAACTTGACACGCATCCCTATGTTCACAATTGAAGAATTTGATGATTGAAAATTCGTATGTGCTCATCTATCAAAGCATTACACGATGAGATGTGGATAGTGATAGAGGATGGGCCACGCAAATTTAAAAAGTGAAACAATTTGTAAGGAGAGCTGCGGTGAAGGTGAAGAGGATGTTGCTCCTGCACGATCATGGTTGAAAAACCAAGAGTGAATGGACAAATGATGATGAGAAAAAGATATAACTTGGACAATGTGGCCAAGGACATTCTTTACTAAACCTTGGACAAAGCCATGTTCAATAAAGTCAAATCATGCAAAACGGCTAAAGAAATCAGGATAAGCTAACATTGATTTGTGAAGGCTCGAGAGCAAATCAAGGAAAATAAACTATCGGTTCTTTGTACAAAAATTTGAAAATTTCAAAATGATCGTAGGAGAGACCTTGGATCAACTGGATGCTCGGTTCACGTAAATTACCAACGAGCTATCTCGCACTTGGAAAAGAATATACACGAAGGAAATGTGTATGAAGATACTAAGAAGTCTCGGTGAATAGGAAATGAAGGTCATGGCACTAAGACATTCCATGGACCTATCCAAGACATCCAACCATGAGCTATTCTCGGATCTCAAAGCCTACGAATTTGAGGTGAGAAGAAAAGACGAGGAGGAGACAATTTGTGCCCAAAAAAATTTGCTCTAATTGTTAAGGATGGCAAAAGAGTCGAGGTCAAAGAAGTCATTGACCAAGAGGAAATAGCCCACGATGGTTAAAAGGTTTAACAAGTTCTTCAATAAGAACTACAAGAGAGGCAAGGGCGAATCCTCCGAAGACACTCGGCTCCTCCAAGTCAAGGGAAGATAGGCCAACCAAGAGAGCAGAGTATCAAAAAGTTGAATATCAAAGGTCGACAATCCAAGAATGGAAAGAGGCGATCAAAAGGTTGAAAATCTATCTTTGGAACCGCAGCAACCAGGTCACTATGCCATTGATTGCCCATATCCTCGTAGTCAACAAATACAGGAATGAAGAAGAAAGAAAGGTCTTGAGAGAAAGAAGGCAAGAAAAAAAAAGGCAATGTTGGTGCAGAGAGAGATCACGAGACCAAGTCAAGAGACACAATTGATTGAGAGTGAAAGTCGACTACTCAAGTGACTCGAAGAAGAAGCCTTGATCTATTTGATGGCCAAGGAACAAGACCAACCCGACCAAGAAGATGAGGTACACTCTAATTCATCACACTCGATTCTAGTGATAGTGATTGTGACACACACACTTCATCACACACCGATCTTTATGATTCATTAGGCAAAATGATGAAAGACTTTGAACACATTAAATCCTCACACACACTACTAAATGAGGAAAACAGCCTACTCAAGAGCAAAACTCACGGTGACTAAAGAGTTGAGTACTCTAAGTCAAATAGTGATGAGAATGAAAGTCTAAAAATTTGAAAATGCTAAGCTAATAAGCGAGAGATAGCTGCTATAGAAAAGAGGGAAAATGACCTAAAAAATGTGATTGCCTCACTCAAGAAGGCATCTAAATCATTGGATGATCTTATTATGAGTCAAAGAGAATGTGGAGACAAGACGGGCTTAGGATTTAATTCTCTGTGCTATGCCAAGCTCCAAAAGTGATTTTGGAAAAAGGATCTTCAAGTAATGAAGTATCCCAAAAATCCAAAACTCCAAATGGTGCACACACATTTATTCCAAAGCACAATCACAAGCAAACTGGCCTTGGTTATAAAGGAAAAGAAAAACAGCCGATTGAGTATTTGAGAGGACAAGCGAGAAGAAATCCAGCCGAGTTCCTCAGCAAACTCCAAACAGGAAATACTCTGTAAAAAGGAAACAGAGCTACCAAAAACCCCAGAAGTTCTATAAAAGAAACACATATGATGGGAATGGTAGAAAGTACCCAAGCCAAGCTGATTGGGATAATGTGAACTTTCAGCAAAGACCTATGGAATATAAGTCTAAGTGGCAAAGGCCTAGAACTCAGCAAAGGCCATTCCAAAGGTATAAGAGCTTTCATCAAAGACACATATGCACCTAGGCACTATACTCGGAGATATCACAACTAACCAAAGAAGTCAATTGCTAAAACACATACACAGCATACGAGACAAAAGAGACAGCTATATGAACCTAGAACCCCCAAGCAATTTGCCAAAATTAATTATGATTATGGCACTGATAGATGGCAACCCCTTAGAGTCAAATCATTTGGCTATAGGTTGGTTGGATCATCTTACAATACTAACCCCTCAGAAACCCAGACAAGTATGGGTACCTAAAACCTAACTTCCTTGATTGCGGGTTCAAGGAGCGGTGAGTGCCAAGGAACCTGGTACATGGATAGTGGTACATTCCAGGCACATGACAGTAACAAGAAAAATCTATCAAAATTCAAGGAAGTCAGAGGTGCAAAAGTCATATTTGGAGGAAATGAAGCTCCAGGAGAAATAAGAGGCATTGGATCCATCAAGAAAAATGGATTAGAAATCACAGATGTTGCATATGTTGAAGGACTCAAATTCAATGCTAAGCATCACCAACTCGTGACAAGGGTTATAATGTTGGATTTAACATGGGTATATGCCAAATCAAATCAAGGAATCAAATGAAGTTGTGTTGCAAGGACACAAAAGAACATGTATGTCGTGGATTGGTCAATCGCAACACCAAGCACTTGTCTACTAGCAAAGAGCACAAATTGAATCAAGTTGGTTGTGGCACAAGAAGCTGAGTCACCTGAATTTCAAAACTATTAACAAACTTGCAAGAAGTAATCTTGTGGAAGGACTTCCAGACTCAGTATACAAGAAGGAAAGTATATGTGATGCATGTCAAAAGGGAAAACAGATCAAATCATCATTCAAAGAAAAGACATGTCCATCTTCAACAAGAATATTGCACCTGCTACATATGGATCTATTTGGTCCAGTTGAACCAGCAAGCATAAGTGGGAAGAAATACACCTTGGTGGTAGTAGATGACTACTCAAGATATACATGGACAATATTCATGTGTAAGAAGAAAGAAACTGCGAGAAACTACCACGGTGATGAAAAGAATCCAAAATGAGAAGAGTCAAACCATTATCAAAATAAGATCGATTGAGAGGAGCCGAGTTTGTCAATAGTATAATCACTCAAGATCTTGTATTGAAAATAGTATTGGTCATGAATTATCTCGGCAAAGGACTCCACAACAAAATGGAGTTGCGAGAAAGAAGGAACACTTAAAGAAGCGGCAAGGACCATATTAGTCAAGCGGGGCTACCTAAAAGATTATGGGTTGAAGCAATAAACACAACATGCTATACTCAAAATAGATGCATGATAAACAGACGGTGACAAAGACTCCCTATGAGATTTGGACAAGGGAGAAAGCCAAATGTTGCATATTTTAGAATATTTGGATGCAAATGCTTCATCCATAACAATGGCAAAGATAATTTAAAGACTTTTGATGCTAAAGTGATGAAGGTATCTTCTTGGGATACTCGGTGAAAGCAAAGCCTATAGAGTACTCAACAAGAGGACTATGGTTACAGAGAGGAATCCATTCATGTGGTGTTTGATGAGCCAAATGTAAATGGAGAAGACATTGAAGAGTCATGATAAGTGAATCAACCAACCATGTAGAAAAGTCCCTATCTTTCAAGTTTGAAGTTTGGAATTATAAACCCGGATGAAGATGAGATAATGAGTCTCAAAAAACAGGTTGGAAAATCTGCGGCTAAGTGATGATCGAGAAAGTTCGATCAAAGCAACACAAATGTTGCAAGACGATGAATCCGGCTAACTTACTCCAACCTGATGTGAGATGGCCGAGAGACCATCCACCGAGAACTAGTCATTGGAGATGTAAGAGAAGGTGTCAAAACGAGATCCGAGCTCAACAAGAAGCAATGTTCACATGCTTTATCTCACAAATAGAGCCTAAAGATGTGTCACAAGCATTGGATGACACACTTTGGATTCAAGCCATGCAAGAAGAGCTAAATCGAGTTTGAAAAAAATAAAGTGTGGGAATTGGTTCAAAGACCTACCCATCAAAATGTTATTGGCACTAAATGGGTATTGAAACAAGATGAATGAGGAAGGTTCTGTGGTAAGAAACAAAGCAAGATTGGTAGTCAAAGGATATTGCCAAGAAGAAGGGATAGATTTTGATGAAACATTTGCTCTGTGGCAAGATTGGAAGCCATAAGGATGTTTCTTGCCTACGCAGACTCACAAGAACTTTATTGTATATCAAATGGATGTAAAGAGTGCATTTCTTAATGGTTTATTGGAAGAAGAAATGTATTTGAACAACCTCCAGGATTTGAGCGAGAAGACTCTTGGAGATAAAGTATACAAACTCAAGAAAGCTCTATATGGGTTGAAATAGGCACCTAGGGCATGGTATGATACATTGTCACAATTCTTGATCGGGAACAGATTCTCAAAAGGTAAAGTGGATAGAACACTCTTGAGAATTCAAGATAGGAAGAGTATCTTTGCTTGTTCAAATATATGTGGATGATATCATCTTTGGATCCACAAACAAAGAGCTGTGTGATAAATTTTCAAATCTTATGCAAAGCAAATTCGAAATGAGCATGATGGGAGAACTGACATTCTTCCTTGGACTCCAAGTGAAACAAAGTGAAAGATGGAACCTTCATAAGTCGACAAAATACACAGAGATTTAATGAAGAAATTTGGCATGGAAAAGAAGTCTTCGTGAAAATACCAATGAATACATCAGTCAAAATGGATATGGATGCGGATGTCAAGCCTGTAGATCAAACAAGACTGAGCACTTATTGGATCATTGCTTTATCTCACAACAAGCAGGCCGACATCACCTTTGTTGTAGGTGTATGTGCAAGATTTCAATCTGCTCCAAAAGAAAGCCACATGACTGCAACCAAGAGGATCTTGAGATATTTGAAAGGAAGCCAAGAAGTTGGCTTATGGTATCCAAAGAAAGCGGATTCAAGCTAATTGGTTATTCGGACTACGATTATCTTTGGATGTAGATTTAACAGAAAAGCACCTCGGCACATGTCAAATTCTTGGAAATAGGCTAATTTCTGGTTTAGCAAAAAGCAAAATTCAATAGCCACCTCTACAAACAAGAATATATAGTCGGGAAGTCTGTTGTAGCCCAAGTCTTATGGATGAGACAAAGGTGAGAGACTATGAAGTTGAAGAAAAGGAAATTCCAATCATGTGTGATAACACAAGTGCAATTGCAATCACTCAAAATCTGTGTTGCACTCAAGAACAAAGCATATCGATGTCGATATCACTTCATAAGAGATCATGTTGAAAAGAAAGACATCACCTTAAAATATATTTCAACCGATAAGCGGTTGGTGACATATTCACAAAACCATTATGTGAGTCAAGATTTGAAGAACTCAAGCATGAGTTAGGGTTAATTGAGTGAGTTGACACTCGGAAGACTCAAAGAAAAGAGATGAAACATGAAAAGAGGAAAAAAAAATTTGAATTCGTAATTGATTAAGTGAATCACCGTATCGGAAAATCGGTTGTATCGAGTTTAGGTGACAATTTGAGTCACTAGGAGAGCAAATGAGAAGAAGGATTGAATCGGCTAAGGAGCAAGATGAGTCATTCATGAGCAAAGTGACAAAAACGCAATGCGTTTTACTAAGCGGGAATGGTTTTAAGAATGACGTCAAAGCATAATTATGGCGTGACGTAGGCAAAGCAAAGCCGCACACCAAGCTTATGATTGGATATAAATCTTTGCCGCATTAAATGCGAGAAATTAAATGTAAATCGGCGTGCAATATCTTAGCCGTTGATTTTGATCAAATTTCAAAACCACCCGCACGCCCTTTCATGAACCATACTTAAACCATTTTGTCCGTTTCTCTCACACTTTACCAAAAACTGTTCATCTCTCTCGAAAGCAAAAGTAAAAATTTTCTCTCAAAACCCTATCTATCCTCAGTTCAGTTTTCAAGTTTCGTTCGGTAAAACATCTCGAAATGGCATCTACACATGATTTTGTCAAGCTAGGAAAGCAAATCCACACCGGGTCTACTGTGGATTTCGATGGTATGGTTAAACAGGGGTCCGACGACACCCTAGTGAAGAAGATTGCTGAGAAATTGGAAACGTCAGCCGAAACCGTTTCAAACGTTGGAGTTTCCAATGACCTATGTGGAAGATGTCGCACGTTCTACGTGAACGCTGAAGTTCACGATGAGGGCATCAAGTCCTCTGTTCATGGAAAGAAGTTCACCATCACTGCCAAGGATTTGGCTGAACACTGCTTGTTGCCGGCGGAAGGAGTGCCGGAGATTCATGAAGCTGAGGTCGACTGACTGTTTGGAAGGAAAGTAGCCAAGTCCGACTATCTTTGCAAAAGTGGTTTACACAACTAACAAGAGGGTTGAAAGAGGACTACCACAAATTCTTTGGACATCGTTGCCAAATGCATATACATCAAATTTGGCAAAAGATTGACCAAATTGCCTAAAGCTAAGTCGATCGTAATGGTGCGATCCTTGAAGAAAAGAAAGTGAATTGGGTTGAGTTTGTCTCAGCAGACTCTGCGAGAATGTTGGGAACAAATCCTTCAAGGAGGATGGAACGTTTGGAGGTTCCATAGGATACGGCCGGTGATTGGATTGGTGGTGATGGAAGTAAAAGGAGTCCCTCTTCGACATGGAAAGGCGTTCCATGTAAACAAGAGGATGTTCGAGATCAAACCTATCGGCGCATGTAAGAGAGCATACGCCAAGAGGGCGATACGAGTGAGGGGGAATCACCACCGAAGATACTGATTGTCTCCTCTCCTCCAAAGAAAAAGGTTGCCCCGCTTTTGCTAAAAAGACGATGCCCCTGCAAAGAAAGAAAAAGAAATCGCTCCCGCCCCTGCAGCCGAGCCACCGCCCCGCAGCCGTGTCTCCCGCCCCTGCAGCCCGCAATGGAGAAGGAACCATTAATCCCTTCTCCAAGAATCAAGATGAAGAAGATCGCCACAACAAGGAAGGCAAGCGCCTCTAAGACATCTGCGAAGGCATTTACCTTCAATGAACCAGGAGGAAGTGGAGCGGATATCCCTTTGGTAAAAACAAAGAGAAGAAGAAGACTTTCCAAGCTCTCCGAGCTTGAGAAGACAATGAGTCTGTCACTCAACCGGAGAAGATACCAGAGCAAATTTGGAGAAGTAGAGTCTCGTAAGTGATCGATGAAATGGCCAAGTCTCTTGAGGCCGAGGCCGATCACAGCAGAGGCAAGTCGAGGACCTAGTCAGAGAAACAAGCAAGTGAGGAACAAGGAATGGCCGAGACAACCGAATCACCTGTGGACGGGGTTGTGTATCCCTTTAATAGCAGGCTACCGAGGGTGTCAAGCGGCAAAAGTCTGCTACCCCTAATCCCCGGAAACGAGGGCGGCAAAAGAGAATGATGAAGACAATGTAATCATGTACTCTCCATTGTATCCAGACATCCAAAATCGTCTGCGAGAGTGGAGAAAATGGAAGCTCGTCTATCCAGTGCGGTTTGAAAGACTAGAGTTCATTCTTTGAGGAAGAAGAACTCTTGAGGTTTCTTGAGGTGGACACGATCTTTGCAAGCCCTCGACGAGGATAATTGCATCAATATACCGCATATTCGAAAAGAAAACGACCGGGCTAGAGCGATTGAGGACGCAGAGGCACGTGAGAAGGCCAAAGATCTCGCCCCTCTCACCGGCCTCGGCACCACCGATCATACACACCCTCACCTTGACGTCCTCTTAGAAAGTGATGAGGATCTAGACCTGTTCGCCACGGAGAAGAATTGCAAATGCAAAGATATTGCCACATTGTTGTCGCCGCCACCACTTCCCGACTCATTCGAGAGGAAGGTGTTAAGGGAACTAGCGATGAAACCGGGATTTGTGGGGACCCAAATCGAGCCAACCCCTAATGAAGGTGTCTCACCACCACCGCCCCAACAACGGCTGAATACTCGGTGGGAACAATGGGAGTCGGAGACGAGTGACCCCATTCAAGTCACTCGGTGGTGTGCCACCGAGGGGAAACTCCCTCCACTGCAGCAAGGTCGGAGGATCTTTGCGGTGACTCCACAACGCATCTCGGAGGCGAAGTGGAGAAGGAACAACGATTGAATACACAAAGCAAGTTGTCATCGACGAGGCTCGAGGCGATTGTGACTATCTCGGTGAAGTGCCAATCGCTATGCAGGCTAATGTTAATGACGCCGCGATGCGGTGTAGGCACGAGGAAGGATCTGCCGTGGGAGTTAACACTGGGGCGATGAAAGTGCAATCCATGGAGTTGAGACTCAAATGGATGCCACCTCAGAAGACCCCAAGACAGTGACACTGTCGAAAGGGATGTCCAAGGCCTCGTTGCATTTGAGACTACATGAGGTAATGAAGGACAACGGGAGGTTGAGACTTCCCGGGGTAGAGAAACTGAAGCACAGAACATCCCTCTAGCTATCATTGATCCATCAGAAAAGGAGATAAGTTCTCTTCACGATTCCCAGGATAATCCTGATGTAACCTTTCTAGGATCGGAAGGAGACGATGAAGCTGAGTCATCCCCTATGACTGATCCCAAAGACTCAGCTTAGGATGTTCCAACCACGAGTAAGTCTGACCTCAAGAATACTCGCCAAACATTCAACTTTGATGATGAGCCACCCATGGAAATCTCATCATCGTCCGATGACGCTTCTAATAAGGCCGAGGACGTCAACTCATTTGGAAAAACCGGTGAGACCGACGAAGCTGTTGAGACAAGTTGAGGCTCAACAAGTCGGGTCAACTTCACAATGAGACCACGTTGAAACAGAGTCCATCGCGCAGCTCCCTAAGCTGCGAGAGGTTCGACTCCACAAGGGACTTCACGAGCACCAATTATCATTGAGCGATTCGATTTGCCCATGATGATCCTTTCGTAGAATCATTTCCCTTCTCTCTGGAGGTACGACCTCCGTGAAGAATCGCCTAAAGATCATGAGCGCTTCCACAGCACTGATCCTCGTTATTCCATCGTACACCATTGTTTCGGTGACTATGACTTTGACGCTTTGATTGGCCATCACCAAAACAGAGGTGACAGTGAAGTTAGGGGCGTGTTCAAAGCCTTATTTCTTTGAGATAGAAAAAATGGAAAGGCACCAGGCCTCACTTTGGACATGAGGTGGATAACAGGGACGCCAACCTTACTGGCGATTTGAGAGGCATAATAGTCGGGATCCGTGAATGGTGGCAACAACAAAGAAACAATACATGTGGAACAAGCTCGATATTTCAGGACATTGTTCAACAAGTTGTTAGTCTGGCGGGCCGAGAATGCCGATGCAAAGACAAAATTGCAAGAGCACATTGAACAAATGCATGAATCTCATACTACGAGAGATAAAGTGCTGCGGGAACATAATAAGAATGAGCTCCTGCGTGTGGAAGAGAATATGGATCAAAAATTCGTCTCCTCATGGGTGAGATGAAGTTGGTAGCGGCTTAATCCAACGCCACCCGCTCCGAGCTACGAGTGGCAAAGATACTCCGCAGCAGATTCGGCGTAACTCGGCTATCGCCAGACTAGACTTCTTTCTTGCTAGCTTGTTTCGGGGTTCCTCTCTCCTTTGATGATGCCAAAAAGGGGAAGAGGAATACCTAAAAGCGTGAAGGATCTCGTGAGAAGGAGGAAGCATTGTGAAGGGAAAGACAGTGAGGAAGTAATAAGAGAGAAGAAAGAGAAGTCTGTTGAGGGGGAAGGTTCGAAAGATGTGACCTTGATGATTGCTAAAACCCACCAACAAGGTCTTGTCACGGTGATATCATCAAAGCAAACTCCCGATGACTCTTCCACTCCAACACACTGTACCTATGGGCTGAAAAGAGAAAGACAATTGAAGCAGTGATGAAGGAAGTGGAAGGAAAGATGGATGCCCGAGTTATGGATATTCGAAACAACATGGAGGCATTCCGTGACAGAGACACCTATGCCATTTCGGATGCGAACCGAGCCAAGATCGTTGATGAATTCAAAACGCTCGCATCGAAGGATACGCAAATATGTCCACGGCTCAAGCTTGGGATTTGTCTTGGGAAAAGGGTCTCATACTATGTGAAGAAGGCGACAGGACAAACTCGGCGATCCTCTCTTTGGTCACTCTGCTTTGGTCACTCAGTGGGAAAAAGAAGGCCCCAAGACAATACACGCCTGCAGCGAGAGGAAGAAGCGATGGTGGAGGAAGAGGTTTGAGACCTAGATCTCTCGCCAAAAACATTGAGTACATTGATCCAGGCAAGAAAGGAGGGATCTATTGATTTGGACGAAGTAGCCAACCCTGCAAGTGCCTAAGAACAATGATGAGTATGTGAAGAGAATTGAAGAGGAAAATAAAAGACAAACTCAGCTATGGGAGGAAAGACAAGAAAAAGATCGAGAAGAGATGAAGTCGCCCGGGCGTATGAGAAAAAGAAGGCAATGAAGATGAGAAGAAAA
Source organism: Rehmannia glutinosa (assembly GCA_016081115.2). NCBI lineage: Eukaryota > Viridiplantae > Streptophyta > Magnoliopsida > Lamiales > Orobanchaceae > Rehmannia > Rehmannia glutinosa. Next base: position 92,623 of record JABTTQ020003304.1, read on the forward strand.
GAAAAAGGTCAAGAGAAGATGACAGAGCTGAAGAAGATAAAAGAAGGAGGCAGCGAAGGAGATGAAGTGTTGATGTCCACCCCTTCATGTATTTTACTATGTAAAAACATTCTATGTAAGTTTTCTGTACATTGAATAAAATTGTACAATTTCTACTTGTGTAGATATAAAACAGCATGGATACTTTAAGGTCCACTTAAGCTCTGATACATTTTATTTTGATTCAAGCTCTGATACAATTGTAAATAGCTATGTAAAGAACAAGAATGCTATGAACAATAAAAGATCGATTCTAAGCATACATTCTGTGATTCTACATTTGTCTGTATGTATCTTTGCTATTTAATTATTGTTGTATGTTTTAAGTTTTGGCATCATCAAAAAGGGGAAATTGTTGGGAATTATTTTGTAGATTTTGATGAATGCCATGTAAAACTTAGAATAGAAAGTTGGCACCCCATTTTTGTTATAAATTGCATTGTAATAGATAGGATAGGGTCGAGTCGAAGTGAGTCAAGTCGGCTATGCATGAACATGCAAGAAGTCAACTAGAGACAAAAAGGAAGACTCATTTGTGAGGCGGTGAGTGTGGCAAAGAAGAGAAGATGGGAACTCGATGAAGGTGCGGTGAGATGCGGTGAGTGAAGTATCGATCAAGTCAACTCAAGATAGCCAAGTCTCAAGGTTGAAGTGACAGAAGAGTCATCCAATGATTGGAAGATGACTCAAGTCACCTGGGGATGTTAAGAAAATGCGGTCAAGTCGAGATAATCGAAAGAGATCCGTTGCACGTAAATCAAGAGAATTACTTAAACAAGTAATACCTCCATACTGCCTTTATTGAAGCGCTCAATCCCAAAAGCGTGCAAGAGGAATAAACCAATGAGAAGCACTGCACTTCGGTCAGAACTCTGAAAAGCTGAAAGAATCATTCATACGAGGAAGTAGCAATTTCAAGGATCGCAACAAGACAAGCCAACGACCACAAGTGAATTTAAAAATAAGCCTATCTCTTCAACGGGCGATTTTTGAAAGATCACTATAAAAGGTGAGGAATCACTCGAGAGAATGTTACGAACCACGAACATTCAATCAAACATTTGAATCTGTAACCTAAAATATTCTCAAATCATTGATTAATTCTCAAGCCTACATTACGAAGGAAATCAATCCAACACTCACATGTGAAGGAAAGATAACTTCAATCAGTTGAAGAGGAAATTTTTGAAGAATCCAGGGGTCTACATTCCACGAGGGATTGTAGAAAGGTTCAAGGTCAAACCAAGCTTAAGCTTGTTGGAGGGCTTCGTGATCAAATCCAAGGAACTTAAGCAAGTGGGTTGTAGTAGCAAGCAGCGCCCTGTGAAGAAGCCGAGTCGCGAGAAGCCGGTGTGTGACAAGGCATCTCAGATTGAGTCCCAAAGGATCAAGTCATTTGTGTGATCAAAACTTGTATCCGGACTGTTAACCACTCTGTATATTGATCAATACTTAGTGGATTCCTCCAGGAGTTGGAGAAGAGAGGAGTAGAAGAATTACCCCATCTTCGAACCTCTATAAAAACTTATTGTGTCATTTACATTTCAAAGCACTTTAATTTTTGCATCTTATTTTTATATCTCACGATAAATTTGCTATCCAATTGATAATCAATCGAGTGCTAAAACCAAGTATTAAAACAAACTTAACCAAATTCAAGGGTGTTAAGTCTTCCAATGAAAACAAATCACGGTCGAGTTAAGTCTTTAGTCAAAACAATTTGAGTTATTCTATCAACGGCTCGATCGAGTGCGTTGAGTGACTAACTCATTTGATTAACTAACTTAGTTGTCCATCAAGGACACAACTATGAAGTATTAACTCGAATATTTAAAAGGACTAATTTGAAAAGTTGGTAAGGTTTATTCAACCCCCTTCTAAACCTTACACTCACCCCTTGGGACCTACATCGCTGCCACCACTTCCCGGCTCATTCGGAGGAAGGTGTTAAGGGAATTGGCGATGAAACCGGGATTGTGGGGACCCCGGTCGAGCCAACCCCTAATGAAGGTGTCTTACCACCGCCCCAACGGCTGAATACTCAACGGGAACAAGCAGGGAGTCTCAAGACGAGTGACCCCATTCCAAGTCACTCGGTGGTGTGCCACCGGTGGGGAAACTCCCTCCACTGCGGCAAGGTCGGAGGATCTGCGGTGACTCCACAACGAATCTCGGAGGCAAAGTGGAGAGGGAACAACAACAGAATACACAAAGCAAGTTTTCATCAACGAGGCTCGGCGATTGAGACTGCCTCTCGGTGAGGTGCCAATCGCTCTACATGCCAATGACACCGCTGCGATGCGAGTCGAGGCACTGAAGGAAGGAAGCGCCCGGGAGTTAACACTCGTGCAATGGAAGTGCAATCCACGGAGTTGAGACTCAGTGGATGCCACCTCGAAAAACCCCAAGACAGTGACACGAAGGGGACCGTCAAGGCCTCGTTGCGATTGAGACCGCATGAGGTAATGAAGGCTAACGGGAGGTTGAGACTTCCGGGATAAAGAGATCGAAGCACAGAACATCCCTCCCGATATCATTGATCCATCGAAAAGGAGATAAGTGCTCTTCACGATTCCCAGGATAATCCCGATGTAACTTTTCCGGGATCCGAAGGTGAAGATGAAGTGAGTCATCCCATATTGCAGATCCAAAAGACTCGGTGAGGATGTTCCAACCACGAGTAAGTCGACCTCAAGACTACTCGCCAAACATTCAACTTTGATGATGAGCCACCCATGGAAATCTCATCATCGTCCGATGACGCTCGATATGGCCGAGGACCCGTCAACTCATTTGGAAAAACATTTGAGACCGACGAAGTCGTTAAGACAACTGAGGCTCGGCAAAGTCGGGTCGACTTCACAATGAGACCCACACCAAACAGAGTCCACTCTGCGCAGCTCCCCAAGTCAGTAGCGAGTTCGACTCCATAGGGGACTTCACGAGCACCAATTATCATTGAACAGATTCCGATTGCCCGTGATGATCCTTTTGTAGAACCATTTCCCTTCTCTCGGAGGTACGACCTCCCGAAGAATCGCCTAGAGATCGCGAGCGCTTCCACGACACCGATCCTGTTATTCCATCGACACCATTGTTCGATTGACTATGACTTTTTTGCTTGCGTCGTCAAAACAGAGGTGACAATCAAGTTCGGGAAGTCTTCAAAGCCTTATTTGCCGAGATAGAAAAAATGGAGAGGCACCGGGCCTCACTGGACATGAGGTTGGATAACAAAGACGCCAACCTTACTGCTGATTTGCGAGGCATAATAGTCAGGATCCGGGAATGGTGGCAACAGCAGCAGACATTGCGTGTGGAACAAGCTCGATATTTCAGGACATTGTTCAACAAGTTGCTAGTCTGGCGGGCAGAGAATGCTGATGCAAAGACAAAATTGCACCATGGAAGAGATAAAGTTGAGCACATCGAACAAATGCATGAATCTCACACCTCAGAGATAAAGATGCTGGGTGAAAATAATAAGAACGAGCTCCTGTGCGTGGAAGAGAAAATGGATCAAAAATTCAGTCTTCTCATGGCTAAGATGAAGTTGGTAGCAGTTGAATCCAATGCCACCCGCTCTGAGTTCCGTGCAGCATATTCCACAGCAGATTCGAAACAGAACTCGGCTATCAGCGGACTAGAATTCTTGCTTGCTAGCTTGTTTCGGGGGTTCCTCTCGCCTTTGATGATGCCAAAAAAGGGGAAGAGGAATACCTAAAGGTCTTGAAGGGATCAAATCGAGAAGGAGGACGCCTTGTTGTGAAGAGAAGACAGGATTGAGGAAGTAATAAGAGAGAAGAAAGGAAAATCTGTTGAGGGGAAAGGTTCAAAAGATGTGACCTTAATGATTGTTAAAACCCTCAACAAGGTCTTGTCACTGGTGATATCATCAAACAAACTCCCAATGACTCTACCACTCGAACACTGCAAGTACTATATTTGAAAAGAGAAAGCGATTGAAGCGAGGGGATGAAGGAAGTGGAAGGAAAGATGAATGCCCGAGTTATGGATATTTCGAAACAACATGGAGGCATTCCAATAGAGACACCTATGCCATTTCGGATGCCGGAACCGAGCCAAGATCTGTTGATGAATTCAAGACGCCGCATCCCGAAGGTTACTTCGCAAACATGTCCATGGCTCAAGCCTGGGATTTATCTTGGGAAAAGGGTCTCAAACTATGTGAAGAAGCGACAGTGCGCAGACTGGCGCGATTACTCTTTGGTCACTCGCTAGTCACTCATTTGGGAAAAAAGACCCAAAGTACAATACACGCCCAAAGGAAGAGGAAGAAGCAAAGTGGTGGAGGAAGAGGTTTGGACCCAGATCTCTGCCCAAAAACATTGAGTATATAGATCCGGGGAAAGAAATGAGGGATCTATTGGGGAAAGATTTGACGAAATAGCCAATGCTGCAAGTGGCTAAGAATAATGTTGAGTATGTGAAGAGAATTGAAGAGGAAAATAAGAGACAAACTCAGCTATGGGAGGAAAGACAAGAAAAGACCGAGAAGAGAGAGATGAAGGTTTGCCGGAAGGCGTATGAGAAAAAGAAGGCATCGAAGATGAGAAGAAGAGAAAGAGGTCGAGAAGATGACAGAGTGAAGGAGATGAAAGAAGGAGGCGTGCGAGAGATGAAGTGTTCTTTGTCCACCCCTTCATGTATTTTACTATGTAAATACATTCTATGTAAGTCTTCGTACATCGAATAAAATTGTACAATTTTCGACTTGTGTAGATATAGAACAACATGGTTACTTTAAGTTCCATTTAAGCCAGGATACATTTTATTTTGTTTCAAGCTCGATACACTTTGTAAATGACTATGTAAAGAACAAGAATGTTATGATCAATAAAAGATCGATTCTAAGCATACATTCCGTGATTCTACATTTGTCGTATGTATCTTTCTTTGTTTAATTATTGTATGAATATTTTACGTTTTGGCATCATCAAAAAGGAGAAAATTGTTGGGAAATTATTTTGTAGATTTTGATGAATGCCATGTAAAACTTAGAATAGGAAGTTGGCACCCCATTCTTGTTATAGATTGCATTGTAATAGATAATTTGGTAGAGTTGAGTCAAGTCGGCTATGCCCGAACATGCAAAAAGACAATGGAGACTAAAGGAAGACTGGTGTGAGGCGGTGAGTGTGGCAAAGAAAGAGAAAAGAACTCGATGAAGGTGCGGCTAAGAAGATGGTGAGTGAACTATCATCAAGTCAACTCAAGATAGCCAAGTCTCAAGTTGAAGTGATGAGAAGAGTCATCCAATGATTGAAGTCGACTCTAAGTCACACGGGGAAGGCAAGGAAATGCGGTCAAGTCGAGATAATCGAAAGAGATCCGTTGCGTAAATCAAGAGAATTACTTAAACAAGTAATACTTCCATACTAACTTTCTTGAAGTGCTCGATCCCCGAGAAGCATGCAAAATGAGTAAACCAAAGGAAGCATCGCACCGTGTCGAACTACGAAAAGTCAAGAATCGTTCATACAAGGAAACATAAATTCCAAGGATCGCAACAAGATAAGCCAACGACCACAAGTGACTTTCAAAAATAAGCCTATCTCTTCAACGGGCATATTTTTGAAAGATCACTATAAAAGGCCGAGGAATCACTCCACGAGAGAAGGTTACCGACTGAACCACGAACATTCAAGCTAACATTTGAATCTGTAACCAAGAATACTCTCAAGTCATTCAAGATCAATCCTCAAGCCTACACTACGAAAAAAATCAATCCAACACTCACCTGTGAAGGAAAGACAACTTCAATCAGTTGAAGAGGAAACATTTGAAGAATCAAGGGGTCTACATTCCACGAAGGATTGTAGAAAGGTTCAAGGTCGAACCAGGCTTAAGATATTTGGAGGGCTTCGTGATCAAATCCAAGGAACTTAAGCAAGTGGGTCGTAGTAGCAAGCAAATGCCTGTGAAGAAGATGAGTCGCACGAGAAGCCATTTGTGTGACCAAGGCATCTCGATCGAGTCCCAAAGGATCAAGTCATTTGTGTGATCAAGACTTGTATCTGGATTATTAACCACTCTGTATATTGATCAATACTTAGTGGATTCCTCCAGGAGTTGGAGAAGAGAGGAGTAGAAGAATTACCCCATCTTCGAACCTCTATAAAAACTTATTGTGTCATTTACATTTTAGCACTTTAATTTCTGCATCTTATTTTTATATCTTCTTGGTAAATTTGCTATCCAATTGATAATCAATCGAGTGCTAAAACCAAGTATTAAAACAAACTTAACCAAATTCAAGGGTGTTAAGTCTTCCAATGAAAACATATCACGTCAAGTTAAGTCTTTAGTCAAAACAGGTTGAGTTATTCTATCAACGGCTCAATCGAGTCGTTGAGTGACTAACTCTGGCGATTAACTAACTTAGTTGTCCATCAAGGACTTTGTGAAGTATTAACTCGAACATTTTTTAAAGGACTAAATCGAAAAGTTGGTAAGGTTTATTCAACCCCCCTTCTAAACCTTACACTCACATCCCTTGGGACCTACAATGTGGATACGTCACCATACGTTTTTGCAGGTTGTCAAGGAAACATGGGGGCATCCCACTGGTTGTTTTGGAATGAAGAGCTTGCAGCACAAGTTGAATAGGGTCAAGCGCAGACTCAAGATTTGGAATTACCAGACGTTTGGTAATATTTTTGATCGGGTTCGACTGGCTGATGATGCAGTTTCAGTGGCTCAGGCTGTATATGATAGTGATCCATCTCCAACTCATCGGGCTGAGCTACATCGTTGTGTGGCTGAGTATGAGCTACGTTTGAAAATGGAGGATTTTTGGCGCCAGAAAGTTGCAGTTAAGTGGGCAGTCGAGGGGGAGCGCAACACTAAGTTTTTCCACGGATTTGTTAAACAGAAGCGGTGTCGCGCTAGAACTCACTCGATTGACGATGATGGAGTGGTGATCACACAGGATTATGAGATTCGGAAGTCGGCAGTTCATTTCTTTCAGTCTTTATTGACTTCTGATTTGGAGTATTTGACCCCCCTATCAATGAGTTCTTTCCCCGGCTTCCTGATTCTGTTGATCTTGATGGACTTTTGGCTATGCCGACGACTCAGGAGGTTCGCGATGCGGTGTTTGGGATTGATCCGTCTAGTGTTTCAGGGCCTGATGGATTCTCATCGTTGTTCTTTCAGCACTGTTGGGATTTATCATAATGGATATTGAGGATGCGGTGGTTGACTTTTTCTCGGGTAATCTCATGCCGTCCATGTTCACGGCTACATCTATAGTTCTCATTCCAAAGGTTCCTCACCCTCGGAAGTGGACTGAATTTCGGCCGATTAGCCTATGCAACGTGAGGAATAAGATTATCTCTAAGATTTTGAATGCGGGGTTGGTCTCGATTCTGCCTTTGATTGTGTCGCCGAATCAGAGTGGTTTCACACCCGATCGTGTCATCTCGGATAACATATTGCTCGCGTAGGAGCTTATCCATGATATCAGCTTAGCCACGGAGATTCCTAATATGGTGATGAAGCTGGATATGGCCAAAGTTTATGATAGGGTGCAGTGGGATTTCTTGTATACAGCTATGATTCATATGGGCATCCCCGTTCAGTGGATTGATATGGTCGGCGATTGTATTGATCATTGTGGCTTCTCTGTTCCGGTTAATGGTATCCCTTCTGGTTATTTCCCTTCGACTAGAGGACTACGGCGGGGGATCCTCTATCTCCGCCTTGTTTGTTTCGGGCAATGAGTATTTATCCCGGGATTAGATTCCATTATTAGACGGCACCAAAGATATGATTTATCGGACGCTTGATGGGGTTTTCGGTGACACATCTAAATTTATCGATGATGTGGTTATCTTCACTAGGGCGTCTGACGATGGCCTCGTCACATTGAGGCACTTTCTGGAGCACTATTTTGCTACTTACGGCGCCTAGTTAGTGTTCATAAGAGTAGATTCTTTCGGCCCCACGTTACATTGACGGGTGGGAGCACGTGGTGCATGAGCCGGCTGAGCTTTGTCGCGATGACTTGCTGATGACTTATTTGGGTGTCCCTTTGTTCAAGGGGCAAATGACGAAAGATCTTTTCCTCCCAGTGATTTAGAGGATGTTGGATAGAGTTGCTGGGTGGTCACATCGGCATCTGTCCGTTGGTGGTAGGCTTGCTCTTATTCGAAGCACGTTAATGGCCACTTCGTTGCATATTCTTGGTCATGCGGCCGCCGCCAAAGACGATCCTTCATCATTTGGAGCGAGATCATGGCTAGATTCTTTTGGGGATCCTACGCGGGACAGAAGAAGACTCACTGGATCAATTGGGATGATATCTGCCACCCAATTTCTGAGGGTGGGCTGGGGTTGTGCCGACTTTCAGATATTGCTGACGCCTTCAGTTACAAGTTGTGGTGGAGGTTACGCGAGGGCCATTCTCTTTGGGCCCAGTTCCTGATCAGCAAGTATTGTTACAATGGGCTCTTGACTCCCTATAGAGCCCCTATAACTCATAATGATAGTCATCAGTGGAGGCGCTTGAGGCGAGTCGGTATTTGTGCCCAGGAGCGGATTTTCTGGTCTATTGCCAGTGGTAGCCGTGTCAGTTTCTGGGATGATACTTGGTTTGGGCATCGGCCACTTGCGGATCATTGTTTGGATCGGCCATTGGGTCATATGACGGTGGATTGGTTCATTAGGGATGGTATGTGGGATCACGATAGATTGCACCAGGTCTTGGTCTCCAGATGTGGGCTTCCTGAGAGTCTCATTGAGGATATATTCGGGGTTCCGATTCTGCTGGGGTCTGAGGATATCATGCGGTGGATGTTTACCTCTCATGGTGGGTTCTCTATGTCTTTTGCTTGGGATTCTCTCCGGGGTAGAAATGCTCAGAACCTTTTGTATGGTGCCATTTGGAACGATGCTCTTATTCCTACTATCTCTAATTTCTTTGGCGCCTCCTTCGTAATCGTCTTCCTGTGGATATCAAGCTTCAGGCACGTGGCACTTCCCTTGCCTCACGTTGTTGTTGTTGCTTGAATAATCCACATTCATCTCCTCAGCCGAATCTATCCCTCACCTCTTTTTATGAATGATCTTTGTTCGATCCGTGTGGAATCACTTTCTTCCTTGGTTTGACACTACACTTCCACACACCACTGATATGATATTGTTGCTCACATTTTGGAGGAATCGCACACATGGATCACACACGAGGCACTTGAGTTTCTTGGTTCCCTACTTGATTTTATGGTTTGTCTGGACGGAAAGGAATAGTGTCAAGCATCGAAACCTTCCTTTCTTGGCATCTCACATTATTTGGCAGGTGGAGCGGTATCTCTGGATTCTTATTTCAGGTCGGCGTTTGAGCCCTTCGGATTGGTCTGGATGCTTCCCTACAGTGAGTTTTTGCAGGGGAATGCTCCACCACAGGTTTACGCAGGCCAAGGATGGTGATTTGGCGAGCCCCTCAGTCTCCTCAGATCAAGCTGAACACGGATGGTTCGTTTGATCGAGACACATTGATTGACTGGCGGAGGGGGATTGATTCGAGATCATTGAGGCGGACTCATGTTGGCTTTTCAATGTTCTTTCCAGCGATGTCTAGCTTTCATGCCGAGCTACTAGCTGGAGATGGGGCTGCGGCATGCCCGTCGATTTTTTCTCTTGATTTGGATCGAGTTGGATGCGCGGCGGTGGTCACCACGATCACTCGGTGGCCTTGGCTCTTGGCGAGTTCAAGACACACCCGATTCGCATTCGGAACATCTTTGCGGGACCTTGATGATTCGATCTACCACATACACGAGAGAGGGGAATCGAGAAGATCACCTAGCGGAGTTGGGGGCTGCTGCCCCTTGGCGATCACATTGTTGATGAGGGCACGGCTTCTCATTACCTCCTAGCGCTCATTCGGATGGGATTTGGGATATCCGAGCTTGATTTTCATAGATCATTGGTTCTCCTTCTATTTTATAGATATCTCATTATGATAGTCTTTCTAGATATCGTAGTGATAGGTTATTTGTTCTTTGATTTTCTCCCGCCTTGACGGGCACGACATTGTATGACAATTTGATTATTTGATATACAGGTAGGGGTTCACGCCTCAATCCCCCACCCCCCGGGGTGTTTTTTTGGAAAAAAAAACCCTGAACCCTGAACCCTAAACCCTAAACCCTAAACCCTAGAACCCTGAACCCTAACCCTAAACCCTAAACCCTAAACCCTAAACCCTAAACCCTAAAACCCTGAACCCTAAACCTTAAACCCTAAACCCTGAACCCTGAACTGATGTTGGCTTTTCACAGTTCCTTCCAGGCGGTGTCTAGCTTTCATGCCGAGCTACTAGCGCTTGAGATGGGATTTCGGCATGCCCGACAGTTCTCACTTCAGATTTGGATCGAGTTGGACGCAGCAGCGGTGGTCACCACGATCACATCAGGTGGACTTGGCTCTTGGCAGGTTCAACATACACTGACTCGCATTCGCAACATGCTGAGGGACCTTCAGTACTCGATTTCCCACATACACAGAAAAGGGAATCGACCAGCAGATCACCTAGCGGAGTTGGGAGCTGCTGCCATTGGCAGTCATATTGTTGATGAGGGCACGGCTTCTCACCACCTCCTAGCGCTCATTCGGATGGACCAGCTGGGATATCCGAGCTTCAGATTTTCATATATCATTGGTTCTCATTGTATTCTTTCGATATATCATTATGATAGTCTGTATAGATGTCGTAGTGATAAGAGTTTTGCTTTTTGATTTCTTCCCGCCATTACGGGACATGACATTGTATGATACTTTGCCTATTTAATCTACAGGTAGGGGATCACGCCTCAATCCCCCACCCTCTGAGGTGTTATTTATTTAAAAAAAAACCTGAACCCTAAGTTCTCGGGTAATCTCATGTCGTCCACGTTCATGGCTACATTTATAGTTCTCATTCCGAAGGTTCCTCACCCTCGAAAATGGTGAGTTTGCCGATTAGCTTTGTGCAACATGACGAATAAGATTATCTCTAAGATTATGAATGCGCGGTTGGTCTCGATTCTGCCTTTGATTGTGTTTCCAAATCAGAGTGGTTTCACACCTGGTCGTGTCATCTCGGATAACATATTGCTCACACAGGATCTTATCCATGATATCGGCTAGCCACGGAGATTCCTAATGTGGTGATGAAGTGGATATGGCTAAAGCTTATGATAGGGTGCAATGGGATTTCTTTATACTGACATTGATTCACATGGGCTTCCCGTTCGGTGGATTGATATGGTTGGCATTGTATTGAGCACTACGGCTTCTCTATTCTAGTTAATGGTATCCTCTGGATATTTTCCTTCGACTCGGGTGTAATACCCCAATCTCGAATTACGTGATGGACCTAAATATTTAAAAACTATGTGTGATTTATTTTATTCATCCCTACAAGAGAGTTGGATAATAAATATAATTATATATATTTATATATGACAAAATGATTGAATAATGGAAAATAGGGTAAATCACTTGATAACTTTCAGTACCTTACGTGGCCATTCAAGTGATTTATATGCAATTCAAACATATAAATACATATAGATATCTATTACATGAAAAACACACACATGACACACACATATACGTGTAACTACTAGAATATCTCCACTTGGAACTTAATAGTTTGCATGTGTAAGTTAACCCTTCTTAAGTAATTCCAGATTGATTATAAGCATAACTAAATATATAAATATTTATAAGCTAAACACATGTATAACTTAATATGTAAGTAATGTAACTATATATAGACACATGTAAGAAACATACACATTTACGGCATGACTCACTATATATATTATATATTATGTATATATAATACACTTTAGGCTTTAGCTAATGAATCGAAATAAAAAGAACACACACACGAGAATATAGAAAACAGAGGGAGAAATAGGGAGCATAGGAAAAGAAAGAAAGCGATAGAGGCGAAGAAGGGTAGCGACATAATTGAATCGAAAGACCACTACATCATCATTATTTATATTTCCAAGCATATTGCATAAAGGTGGGGTAACTCTTGATCCGTAAGTATGTTGTCTTGTTATAATCATTTTTGTTCCATGTGTCGTTTATTTGAACAAATGAATGGACTCTCCTTCGGGAAGTCAAAGAATGAATGAAAGGGATTCACTTTCGGGTAATCCAAATGAATCCGCCGGGATTAATGCTAGATAATGGACCGTCTCACAGAGAGTGGGTCCGGTCAACAATGAATGAATGTTCTTATGAATTGTATGCATGTGACAATTGTTTATAAGCGCTTGCGGTGTTCCCCATCGAGGTTTTATACTCATGCCTCGTATATTCTATTTTCTTATAGGCAAGGAATATGGCGGTGGGTGGCGACAACGAGCAATGTGTATCCTCCTTTTTGTTAAAGTGCGGGTTTGTAATATTATAAATGTTGGGTTGTTTTAAAAGCGATATTTAACCTTGACTTTCAATGTTAACATTAAATTTTCCACTTATGTTTCTCGCTATCAATCTTTTTAATTAATTATGAAAAGTAAGTTTTAGTGGCGCTCCCGAGCCTAGCGGGTTCGGGCGTCACAGGTGTGGTATCGAGCAGTCTACCTTTTTGTATACTTATAGGAAAAAATAGTTTTTCCAAAACCGATGTTGTTCGGGTCGGCTTTTATAAAGCGTCAAGGAGAAACGCTCGTGTCTAAAGTCCCGCATCTATTCGAAGGTAATGCATAATTCTGATGTGCTTTTTCACTTATGAAGCATGAGTTATGTTATGAACGGATTTGAAATGGTTTGATCGCATCAACTTGAAATGCTTTGATAATGAATTGTGATACAAAAGTATTTAAGATTTGATGTGATTCAAAAATGATTTATGTATTCAACATCATTTTGAAAAGAACTTTCATGAGAACTTATCCTGTGATATTTTAAATTTTTCGTGAACTTTCATGAGCATAGTTTTCACGATGGTTTATAGCCCTAGAATCAAGATTTGACCACAACCTTAGAAGCTTTTAGAAATTATTTTTCTTTATGGTTTAGATTTCTATTAAGCATACACAATTAGGAAATAATGGAGAGCGAGAATTGGTATTTTAGGGCGATATATGATATATATGGAGAATGTGCGTCTATGGACCAGAGATTCCTTGATTATACTATACTAATAGATTACAAAGTGTCCGAGCAATTGATGGGCCCATAATCCACAAGTTCCTTAGCTTATTTGAGATTGCACGATTAAACATTAAATACATGGTATTTGGGATAATGATATAATGATAGATTAGGATCGATGCAATATACTTAAATAGATGTTTGATAAATTTCTAGAAGATTGAATATGAACATATGTTACAAGAAATTACAAGACTACATTTTAGGTGATGATCATCTTTGTCTCTTTTTATTCGGGTGTATCTAATGGTTTGAAGATGTAACTCTCAATGAAAATTGTAAGTATTTGGTATCAAAGGAGGCTATATTTGGACAAATTAAGGTTATAAAGATATTGATGAATTTGGTTGTTAGTCATACTTGATGTATTTCTAGGTATATGTATATTTCTATAAGCGAGAATGGATTTATTTTGTGCTACAATTTGGAGACTCGATGATTTTATCACTTGTCTAAAAGAGTTTGCAATAAATATGGGGAACATGGTTATTTCTACTAGTGTATACCATCTTGAATCCATGAGCAAGTGAAAGAATGATCTCAACACAATAATTGTGTTCGTGGTTTTTATATTATCTAAGGTAATAGAAGGATATTTATATTTGGGTGGATTTTCATAGAATAAAAACAATGAACCGATTACGGCTAGGATAGTTCTCTCTAAAGTTCTACGCAAATTTGAGTGATAGGTTATTATGATTTCATAAGAATGATACTCGAAAGCTTTGGGTCGGATAGTATCGAAAGTATATAGGTGGAGTCCATATATAATACAATCGCAAGTTAGCCATAGGGTTACAATGTTTGAAGGATATTGTTTCTTTTGGTAATATTGGGATCAAATAAGGAATAAGTATTTAGAGCTCATTAGGTAAGTAAAAAAATTTCGAGGACGAAATTTCGAAATGAGGAAGAATGTAATACCCCAATCTCGAATTACGTCTTTGGACCTAAATATTTAAAAACTATGTGTGATTTATTTTATTCATCCCTACAAGAGAGTTGGATAATAAATATAATTATATATATTTATATATGACAAAATGATTGAATAATGGAAAATAGGGTAAATCACTTGATAACTTTCAAGTACCTTACGTGGCCATTCAAGTGATTTATATGCAATTCAAACATATAAATACATATAGATATCTATTACATGAAAAACACACACATGACACACACATATACGTGTAACTACTAGAATATCTCCACTTGGAACTTAATAGTTTGCATGTGTAAGTTAACCCTTCTTAAGTAATTCCAGATTGATTATAAGCATAACTAAATATATAAATATTTATAAGCTAAACACATGTATAACTTAATGTGTAAATAATGTAACTATATATAGACACATGTAAGAAACATACACATTTACGGCATGACTCACCATATATATTATATATTATGTATATATAATACACTTTAGGAAGCTTTAGCTAATGAATCGAAATAAAAAGAAACACACACACGACGAGAATATAGAAAACGGAGAGGGAGAAATAGGGAGCATAGGAAAAAAAAGAAAGCGATAGAGCGGCGAAGAAGGGTAGCGACATAATTGAATCGAAAGACCACTACATCATCATTATTTATATTTCCAAGCATATTGCATAAAGGTGGGGTAACTCTTGATCCGTAAGTATGTTGTCTTGTTATAATCATTGTTGTTCCATGTGTCGTTTATTTGAACAAATGAATGGACTCTCCTTCGGGAAGTCAAAGAATGAATGAAAGGGATTCACTTTCGGGTAATCCAAATGAATCCTTCGGGATTAATGCTAGCTAATGGACCGTCTCACAGAGTGGGTGCAGTCAACAATGAATGAATGTTCTTATGAATTGTATGCATGTGACAATTGGTTATAAGCGCTTTGCGGTGTTCCCATCGAGGTTTTATATTCATGCCTCGTATATTCTATTTTCTTATAGGCAAGGAATATGGCGGTGGACTAACGACAACGAGCAATGTGTATCCTCCCTTTTTGTTAAAGTGCGGGTTTGTAATATTATAAATGTTGGGTTGTTTTAAAAGCGATATTTAACCTTGACTTTCAATGTTAACATTAAATTTTCCACTTATGCTTCTCGCTTATCAATCTTTTTAATTAATTATGAAAAGTAAGTTTTAGTGGCGCTCCCGAGCCTAGCGGGTTCGGGCGTCACGGTGGTATCGAGCAGTCTACCTTTTGTATACTTATAGGAAAAAATAGTTTTTCCAAAACCGATGTTGTTCGGGGTCGGCTTTTATAAAGCGTCGGGAGAAACGTGCTCGTGTCTAAAGTCCCGCATCTATTCGAAGGTAATGCATAATTTCTGTGCTTTTTCACTTATGAAGCATGAGTTATGTTATGAACGGATTTGAAATGGTTTGATCGCATCAACTTGAAATGTTTTGATAATGAATTGTGATACAAAAGTATTTAAGATTTGATGTGATTCAAAAAATGATTTATGTATTCAACATCATTTTGAAAAGAACTTTCATGAGAACTTATCCTGTGATATTTTAAATTTTTCGTGAACTTTCATGAGCATAGTTTTCACGATGGTTTATAGCCCTAGAATCAAGATTTGACCACAACCTTAGAAGCTTTTAGAAATTATTTTTCTTTATGGTTTAGATTTCCTATTAAGCATACACAATTAGGAAATAATGGAGAGAGTGAATTGGTATTTTAGGGCGATATATGATATATATGGAGAATGTGCAGTCTATGGACCAGAGATTCCTTGATTATACTATACTAATAGATTACAAAGTGTCCGAGCAATTGATGGGCCCATAATCCACAAGTTCCTTAGCTTATTTGAGATTGCACGATTAAACATTAAATACATGGTATTTGGGATAATGATATAATGATAGATTAGGATCGATGCAATATACTTAAATAGATGTTTGATAAATTTCTAGAAGATTGAATATGAACATATGTTACAAGAAATTACAAGACTACATTTTAGGTGATGATCATCTTTTGTCTCTTTTTATTCGGGTGTATCTAATGGTTTGAAGATGTAACTCTCAATGAAAATTGTAAGTATTTGGTATCAAAGGAGGCTATATTTGGACAAATTAAGGTTATAAAGATATTGATGAATTTGGTTGTTAGTCATACTTGATGTATTTCTAGGTATATGTATATTTCTATAAGCGAGAATGGATTTATTTTGTGCTACAATTTGGAGACTCGATGATTTTATCACTTGTCTAAAAGAGTTTGCAATAAATATGGGGAACATGGTTATTTCTACTAGTGTATACCATCTTGAATCCATGAGCAAGTGAAAGAATGATCTCAACACAATAATTGTGTTCGTGGTTTTTATATTATCTAAGGTAATAGAAGGATATTTATATTTGGGTGGATTTTCATAGAATAAAAACAATGAACCGAGTTACCGACTAGGATAGTTCTCTCTAAAGTTCGCAAATTTGAGTGATAGGTTATTATGATTTCATAAGAATGATACTCGAAAGCTTTGGGTCGAGATAGTATCGAGAAAGTATATAGGTGGAGTCCATATATAATACACCGCAAGTTAGCCATAGGGTTACAATGTTTGAAGGATATTGTTTCTTTTGGTAATATTGGGATCAAATAAGGAATAAGTATTTAGAGCTCATTAGGTAAGTAAAAAAATTTCGAGGACGAAATTTACGAAATGAGGAAGAATGTAATACCCCAATCTCGAATTACGTCTTTGGACCTAAATATTTAAAAACTATGTGTGATTTATTTTATTCATCCCTACAAGAGAGTTGGATAATAAATATAATTATATATATTTATATATGACAAAATGATTGAATAATGGAAAATAGGGTAAATCACTTGATAACTTTCGATACCTTACGTGGCCATTCAAGTGATTTATATGCAATTCAAACATATAAATACATATAGATATCTATTACATGAAAAACACACACATGACACACACATATACGTGTAACTACTAGAATATCTCCACTTGGAACTTAATAGTTTGCATGTGTAAGTTAACCCTTCTTAAGTAATTCAGATTGATTATAAGCATAACTAAATATATAAATATTTATAAGCTAAACACATGTATAACTTAATGTGTAAGTAATGTAACTATATATAGACACATGTAAGAAACATACACATTTACGGCATGACTCACCATATATATTATATATTATGTATATATAATACACTTTAGGCTTTAGCTAATGAATCGAAATAAAAAGAACACACACACGACAGAATATAGAAAACAGAGGGAGAAATAGGGAGCATAGGAAAAGAAAGAAAGCGATAGAGGCGGCGAAGAAGGGTAGCGACATAATTGAATCGAAAGACCACTACATCATCATTATTTATATTTCCAAGCATATTGCATAAAGGTGGGGTAACTCTTGATCCGTAAGTATGTTGTCTTTGTTATAATCATTGTTGTTCCATGTGTCGTTTATTTGAACAAATGAATGGACTCTCCTTCGGGAAGTCAAAGAATGAATGAAAGGGATTCACTTTCGGGTAATCCAAATGAATCCTTCGGGATTAATGCTAGCTAATGGACCGTCTCACGAGTGGGTCCGGTCAATAATGAATGAATGTTCTTATGAATTGTATGCATGTGACAATTGGTTATAATTGCGGTGTTCCCATCGAGGTTTTATACTCATGCCTCGTATATTCTATTTTCTTATAGGCAAGGAATATGGCGGTGGACTAACGACAACGAGCAATGTGTATCCTCCCTTTTTGTTAAAGTGCGGGTTTGTAATATTATAAATGTTGGGTTGTTTTAAAAAGCGATATTTAACCCTTTCAATGTTAACATTAAATTTTCCACTTATGCTTCGCTATCAATCTTTTTAATTAATTATGAAAAGTAAGTTTTAGTGGCGCTCCCGAGCCTAGCGGGTTCGGGCGTCACAGGGTATGGTATCGAGCAGTCTACCTTTCGTATACTTATAGGAAAAAAATAGTTTTTCCAAAACCGATGTTATTCGGGTCGGCTTTTTATAAAGCATGAGTTATGTTATGAACGGATTTGAAATGGTTTGATCGCATCAACTTGAAATGTTTTGATAATGAATTGTGATACAAAAGTATTTAAGATTTGATGTGATTTAAAAAATGATTTATGTATTCAACATCATTTTGAAAAGAACTTTCATGAGAACTTATCCTGTGATATTTTAAATTTTTCGTGAACTTTCATGAGCATAGTTTTCACGATGGTTTATAGCCCTAGAATCAAGATTTGACCACAACCTTAGAAGCTTTTAGAAATTATTTTTCTTTATGGTTTAGATTTCTATTAAGCATACACAATTAGGAAATAATGGAGAGCGAGAATTGGTATTTTAGGGCGATATATGATATATATGGAGAATGTGCAGTCTATGGACCAGAGATTCCTTGATTATACTATACTAATAGATTACAAAGTGTCCGAGCAATTGATGGGCCCATAATCCACAAGTTCCTTAGCTTATTTGAGATTGCACGATTAAACATTAAATACATGGTATTTGGGATAATGATATAATGATAGATTAGGATCGATGCAATATACTTAAATAGATGTTTGATAAATTTCTAGAAGATTGAATATGAACATATGTTACAAGAAATTACAAGACTACATTTTAGGTGATGATCATCTTGTCTCTTTTTATTCGGGTGTATCTAATGGTTTGAAGATGTAACTCTCAATGAAAATTGTAAGTATTTGGTATCAAAGGAGGCTATATTTGGACAAATTAAGGTTATAAAGATATTGATGAATTTGGTTGTTAGTCATCTTGATGTATTTCTAGGTATATGTATATTTCTATAAGCGAGAATGGATTTATTTTGTGCTACAATTTGGAGACTCGATGATTTTATCACTTGTCTAAAAGAGTTTGCAATAAATATGGGGAACATGGTTATTTCTACTAGTGTATACCATCTTGAATCCATGAGCAAGTGAAAGAATGATCTCAACACAATAATTGTGTTCGTGGTTTTTATATTATCTAAGGTAATAGAAGGATATTTATATTTGGGTGGATTTTCATAGAATAAAAACAATGAACCGATTTACCAGCTAGCCTAGGATAGTTCTCTCTAAAGTTCGCAAATTTGAGTGATAGGTTATTATGATTTCATAAGAATGATACTCGAAAGCTTTTGGGTCGAGATAGATCGGAAAGTATATAGGTGGAGTCCATATATAATACACCGCAAGTTAGCCATAGGGTTACAATGTTTGAAGGATATTGTTTCTTTTGGTAATATTGGGATCAAATAAGGAATAAGTATTTAGAGCTCATTAGGTAAGTAAAAAAAAAAATTTCGAGGACGAAATTTAAAAAGGAGGGAAGAATGTAATACCCCAATCTTGAATTACGTCTTTGGACCTAAATATTTAAAAACTATGTGTGATTTATTTTATTCATCCCTACAAGAGAGTTGGATAATAAATATAATTATATATATTTATATATGACAAAATGATTGAATAATGGAAAATAGGGTAAATCACTTGATAACTTTCAAAGTACCTTACGTGGCCATTCAAGTGATTTATATGCAATTCAAACATATAAATACATATAGATATCTATTACATGAAAAACACACACATGACACACACATATACGTGTAACTACTAGAATATCTCCACTTGGAACTTAATAGTTTGCATGTGTAAGTTAACCCTTCTTAAGTAATTCCAGCATTGATTATAAGCATAACTAAATATATAAATATTTATAAGCTAAACACATGTATAACTTAATGTGTAAGTAATGTAACTATATATAGACACATGTAAGAAACATACACATTTATGGCATGACTCACCATATATATTATATATTATGTATATATAATACACTTTAGGCTTTAGCTAATGAATCGAAATAAAAAAAGAACACACACACAATGAGAATATAGAAAACGAGAGGGAGAAATAGGGAGCATAGGAAAAGAAAGAAAGCGATAGAGGCGGCGAAGAAGGGTAGCGACATAATTGAATCGAAAGACCACTACATCATCATTCTTTATATTTCCAAGCATATTGCATAAAGGTGGGGTAACTCTTGATCCGTAAGTATGTTGTCTTGTTATAATCATTGTTGTTCCATGTGTCGTTTATTTGAACAAATGAATGGACTCTCCTTCGGGAAGTCAAAGAATGAATGAAAGGGATTCACTTTCGGGTAATCCAAATGAATCCTTCGGGATTAATGCTAGCTAATGGACCGTCTCACGAGTGGTCCGGTCAACAATGAATGAATGTTCTTATGAATTGTATGCATGTGACAATTGGTTATAATCTTTGCGGTGTTCCCCATCGAGGTTTTATACTCATGCCTCGTATATTCTATTTTCTTATAGGCCAAGGAATATGGCGGTGATTCGCGACAACGAGCAATGTGTATCCTCCTTTTTGTTAAAGTGTGGGTTTGTAATATTATAAATGTTGGGTTGTTTTAAAAAGCGATATTTAACCCTTGACTTTCAATGTTAACATTAAATTTTCCACTTATGCTTCGCTATCAATCTTTTAATTAATTATGAAAAGTAAGTTTTAGTGGCGCTCCCGAGCCTAGCGGGTTCGGGCGTCACAGGTATATGAGCAGTCTACCTTTCGTATACTTATAGGAAAAAATAGTTTTTCCAAAACCGATGTTGTTCGGGTGGCTTTTATAAAAGCGTGGCGGAGGAGAAACGTGCTCGTATCAAAGTCCCGCATCTATTCGAAGGTAATGCATAATTTGTGCTTTTCACTTATGAAGCATGAGTTATGTTATGAACGGATTTGAAATGGTTTGATCGCATCAACTTGAAATGCTTTGATAATGAATTGTGATACAAAAGTATTTAAGATTTGATGTGATTCAAAAAATGATTTATGTATTCAACATCATTTTGAAAAGAACTTTCATGAGAACTTATCCTGTGATATTTTAAATTTTTCGTGAACTTTCATGAGCATAGTTTTCACGATGGTTTATAGCCCTAGAATCAAGATTTGACCACAACCTTAGAAGATTTTAGAAATTATTTTTCTTTATGGTTTAGATTTCTATTAAGCATACACAATTAGGAAATAATGAGAATTGGTATTTTAGGGCGATATATGATATATATGGAGAATGTGCGAGTCTATGGACCAGAGATTCCTTGATTATACTATACTAATAGATTACAAAGTGTCCGAGCAATTGATGGGCCCATAATCCACAAGTTCCTTAGCTTCATTGAGATTGCACGATTAAACATTAAATACATGGTATTTGGGATAATGATATAATGATAGATTAGGATCGATGCAATATACTTAAATAGATGTTTGATAAATTTCTAGAAGATTGAATATGAACATATGTTACAAGAAATTACAAGACTACATTTTAGGTGATGATCATCTTGTCTCTTTTTATTCGGGTGTATCTAATGGTTTGAAGATGTAACTCTCAATGAAAATTGTAAGTATTTGGTATCAAAAGGAGGCTATATTTGGACAAATTAAGGTTATAAAGATATTGATGAATTTGGTTGTTAGTCATACGATGTATTTCTAGGTATATGTATATTTCTATAAGCGAGAATGGATTTATTTTGTGCTACAATTTGGAGACTCGATGATTTTATCACTTGTCTAAAAGAGTTTGCAATAAATATGGGGAACATGGTTATTTCTACTAGTGTATACCATCTTGAATCCATGAGCAAGTGAAAAATGATCTCAACACAATAATTGTGTTCGTGGTTTTTATATTATCTAAGGTAATAGAAGGATATTTATATTTGGGTGGATTTTCATAGAATAAAAACAATGAACCGGTTACCAACTAGGATAGTTCTCTCTAAAGTTCGCAAATTTGAGTGATAGGTTATTATGATTTCATAAGAATGATACTCAAAGCTTTGGGTCGATAAGATCGGAAAGTATATAGGTGGAGTCCATATATAATACACCGCAAGTTAGCCATAGGGTTACAATGTTTGAAGGATATTGTTTCTTTTGGTAATATTGGGATCAAATAAGGAATAAGTATTTAGAGCTCATTAGGTAAGTAAAAAATTTCGAGGACGAAATTTACGAAATGAGGAAGAATGTAATACCCCAATCTCGAATTACGTGCTGGACCTAAATATTTAAAAACTATGTGTGATTTATTTTATTCATCCCTACAAGAGAGTTGGATAATAAATATAATTATATATATTTATATATGACAAAATGATTGAATAATGGAAAATAGGGTAAATCACTTGATAACTTTCGATTACCTTACGTGGCCATTCAAGTGATTTATATGCAATTCAAACATATAAATACATATAGATATCTATTACTTGAAAAACACACACATGACACACACATATACGTGTAACTACTAGAATATCTCCACTTGGAACTTAATAGTTTGCATGTGTAAGTTAACCCTTCTTAAGTAATTCCAGATTGATTATAAGCATAACTAAATATATAAATATTTATAAGCTAAACACATGTATAACTTAATGTGTAAGTAATGTAACTATATATAGACACATGTAAGAAACATACACATTTACGGCATGACTCACCATATATATTATATATTATGTATATATAATACACTTTAGGCTTTAGCTAATGAATCGAAATAAAAAGAAACACACACACGATGAATATAGAAAACAGAGGGAGAAATAGGGAGCATAGGAAAAGAAAGAAAGCGATAGAGGCGGCGAAGAAGGGTAGCGACATAATTGAATCGAAAGACCACTACATCATCATTATTTATATTTCCAAGCATATTGCATAAAGGTGGGGTAACTCTTGATCCGTAAGTATGTTGTCTCGTTATAATCATTGTTGTTCCATGTGTCGTTTATTTGAACAAATGAATGGACTCTCCTTCGGGAAGTCAAAGAATGAATGAAAGGGATTCACTTTCGGGTAATCCAAATGAATCCTTCGGGATTAATGCTAGCTAATGGACCGTCTCACGAGTGGTCCAGTCAACAATGAATGAATGTTCTTATGAATTGTATGCATGTGACAATTGGTTATAAGCGCTTGCGGTGTTCCCCATCGAGGTTTTATACTCATGCCTCGTATATTCTATTTTCTTATAGGCGAGGAATATGGCGGTTGGGTTGGACCGAGCGACAACGAGCAATGTGTATCCTCCCTTTTTGTTAAAGTGCGGGTTTGTAATATTATAAATGTTGGGTTGTTTTAAAAAGCGATATTTAACTTGACTTTCAATGTTAACATTAAATTTTCCCTTATGCTTCTCGCTATCAATCTTTTTAATTAATTATGAAAAGTAAGTTTTAGTGGCGCTCCCGAGCCTAGCGGGTTCGGGCGTCACAGTGGTATCGAGCAGTCTACCTTTCGTATACTTATAGGAAAAAATAGTTTTTCCAAAACCGATGTTGTTCTCGGGGTCGGCTTTATAAAAGCGTCAAGGAGAAACGTACTCGTTCAAAGTCCTGCATCTATTCCGAAGGTAATGCATAATTCTGTGCTTTTTCACTTATGAAGCATGAGTTATGTTATGAACGGATTTGAAATGGTTTGATCGCATCAACTTGAAATGTTTTGATAATGAATTGTGATACAAAAGTATTTAAGATTTGATGTGATTCAAAAAATGATTTATGTATTCAACATCATTTTGAAAAGAACTTTCATGAGAACTTATCTGTGATATTTTAAATTTTTCGTGAACTTTCATGAGCATAGTTTTCACGATGGTTTATAGCCCTAGAATCAAGATTTGACCACAACCTTAGAAGCTTTTAGAAATTATTTTTCTTTATGGTTTAGATTTCTATTAAGCATACACAATTAGGAAATAATGGAGAGAGGTGGTATTTTAGGCGATATATGATATATATGGAGAATGTGCGAGTCTATGGACCAGAGATTCCTTGATTATACTATACTAATAGATTACAAAGTGTCGAGCAATTGATGGGCCCATAATCCACAAGTTCCTTAGCCGAGATTTGAGATTGCACGATTAAACATTAAATACATGGTATTTGGGATAATGATATAATGATAGATTAGGATCGATGCAATATACTTAAATAGATGTTTGATAAATTTCTAGAAGATTGAATATGAACATATGTTACAAGAAATTACAAGACTACATTTTAGGTGATGATCATCTTTGTCTCTTTTTATTCGGGTGTATCTAATGGTTTGAAGATGTAACTCTCAATGAAAATTGTAAGTATTTGGTATCAAAGGAGGCTATATTTGGACAAATTAAGGTTATAAAGATATTGATGAATTTGGTTGTTAGTCATCTTGATGTATTTCTAGGTATATGTATATTTCTATAAGCGAGAATGGATTTATTTTGTGCTACAATTTGGAGACTCGATGATTTTATCACTTGTCTAAAAGAGTTTGCAATAAATATGGGGAACATGGTTATTTCTACTAGTGTATACCATCTTGAATCCATGAGCAAGTGAAAGAATGATCTCAACACAATAATTGTGTTCGTGGTTTTTATATTATCTAAGGTAATAGAAGGATATTTATATTTGGGTGGATTTTCATAGAATAAAAACAATGAACCAGTTACCGACTAGGATAGTTCTCTCTAAAGTTCGCAAATTTGAGTGATAGGTTATTATGATTTCATAAGAATGATACTCGAAAGCTTTGGGTCGGATAGTATCGAGAAAGTATATAGGTGGAGTCCATATATAATACACCGCAAGTTAGCCATAGGGTTACAATGTTTGAAGGATATTGTTTCTTTTGGTAATATTGGGATCAAATAAGGAATAAGTATTTAGAGCTCATTAGGTAAGTAAAAAAATTTCGAGGACGAAATTTGAAATGAGGAAGAATGTAATACCCCAATCTCGAATTACGTCTTTGGACCTAAATATTTAAAAACTATGTGTGATTTATTTTATTCATCCCTACAAGAGAGTTGGATAATAAATATAATTATATATATTTATATATGACAAAATGATTGAATAATGGAAAATAGGGTAAATCACTTGATAACTTTCGATACCTTACGTGGCCATTCAAGTGATTTATATGCAATTCAAACATATAAATACATATAGATATCTATTACATGAAAAACACACACATGACACACACATATACGTGTAACTACTAGAATATCTCCACTTGGAACTTAATAGTTTGCATGTGTAAGTTAACCCTTCTTAAGTAATTCCAGATTGATTATAAGCATAACTAAATATATAAATATTTATAAGCTAAACACATGTATAACTTAATGTGTAAGTAATGTAACTATATATAGACACATGTAAGAAACATACACATTTACGGCATGACTCACCATATATATTATATATTATGTATATATAATACACTTTGGCTTTAGCTAATGAATCGAAAAAAAAAGAACACACACACGCGACAGAATATAGAAAACAGAGGGAGAAATAGGGAGCATAGAAAAGAAAGAAAGCGATAGAAAGGCGGCGAAGAAGGGGTAGCGACATAATTGAATCGAAAGACCACTACATCATCATTATTTATATTTCCAAGCATATTGCATAAAGGTGGGGTAACTCTTGATCCGTAAGTATGTTGTCTTTGTTATAATCATTGTTGTTCCATGTGTCGTTTATTTGAACAAATGAATGGACTCTCCTTCGGGAAGTCAAAGAATGAATGAAAGGGATTCACTTTCGGGTAATCCAAAATGAATCCCGGGATTAATGCTAGCTAATGGACCGTCTCCGCAGTGGGTCCGGTCAACAATGAATGAATGTTCTTATGAATTGTATGCATGTGACAATTGGTTATAAGCGCTTGTGCGGTGTTCCCCATCGAGGTTTTATACTCATGCCTCGTATATTCTATTTTCTTATAGGCGAGAATATGGCGGTTGGACCGACGACAACGAGCAATGTGTATCCTCCTTTTTGTTAAAGTGCGGGTTTGTAATATTATAAATGTTGGGTTGTTTAAAAAGCGATATTTAACTTGACTTTCAATGTTAACATTAAATTTTCCACTTATGCTTCTCGCTTATCAATCTTTTTAATTAATTATGAAAAGTAAGTTTTAGTGGCGCTCCCGAGCCAGCGGGTTCGGGCGTCACGCGGTGGTGGTATCGAGCAGTCTACCTTCTCGTATACTTATAGGAAAAAAATAGTTTTTCCAAAACCGATGTTGTTCGGGTCGGCTTTTATAAAGCGTCAAGGAGAAACGACTCGTGTCTAAAGTCCCGCATCTATTAGAAGGTAATGCATAATTCTGAGGCTTTTTCACTTATGAAGCATGAGTTATGTTATGAACGGATTTGAAATGGTTTGATCGCATCAACTTGAAATGTTTTGATAATGAATTGTGATACAAAAGTATTTAAGATTTGATGTGATTCAAAAAATGATTTATGTATTCAACATCATTTTGAAAAGAACTTTCATGAGAACTTATCTGTGATATTTTAAATTTTTCGTGAACTTTCATGAGCATAGTTTTCACGATGGTTTATAGCCACTAGAATCAAGATTTGACCACAACCTTAGAAGCTTTTAGAAATTATTTTTCTTTATGGTTTAGATTTCCTATTAAGCATACACAATTAGGAAATAATGGAGAGCGAGAATTGGTATTTTAGGGCGATATATGATATATATGGAGAATGTGCGGTCTATGGACGAGAGATTCCTTGATTATACTATACTAATAGATTACAAAGTGTCCGAGCAATTGATGGGCCCATAATCCACAAGTTCTTAGCTTATTTGAGATTGCACGATTAAACATTAAATACATGGTATTTGGGATAATGATATAATGATAGATTAGGATCGATGCAATATACTTAAATAGATGTTTGATAAATTTCTAGAAGATTGAATATGAACATATGTTACAAGAAATTACAAGACTACATTTTAGGTGATGATCATCTTGTCTCTTTTTATTCGGTGTATCTAATGGTTTGAAGATGTAACTCTCAATGAAAATTGTAAGTATTTGGTATCAAAGGAGGCTATATTTGGACAAATTAAGGTTATAAAGATATTGATGAATTTGGTTGTTAGTCATCGATGTATTTCTAGGTATATGTATATTTCTATAAGCGAGAATGGATTTATTTTGTGCTACAATTTGGAGACTCGATGATTTTATCACTTGTCTAAAAGAGTTTGCAATAAATATGGGGAACATGGTTATTTCTACTAGTGTATACCATCTTGAATCCATGAGCAAGTGAAAGAATGATCTCAACACAATAATTGTGTTCGTGGTTTTTATATTATCTAAGGTAATAGAAGGATATTTATATTTGGGTGGATTTTCATAGAATAAAAACAATGAACCGATTTACCAGACTAGGATAGTTCTCTCTAAAGTTTACGCAAATTTGAGTGATAGGTTATTATGATTTCATAAGAATGATACTCGAAAGCTTTGGGTCGAGATAGTATCGAGAAAGTATATAGGTGGAGTCCATATATAATACACCGCAAGTTAGCCATAGGGTTACAATGTTTGAAGGATATTGTTTCTTTTGGTAATATTGGGATCAAATAAGGAATAAGTATTTAGAGCTCATTAGGTAAGTAAAAAAATTTCGAGGACGAAATTTCGAAATGAGGAAGAATGTAATACCCCAATCTCGAATTACGTCTTTGGACCTAAATATTTAAAAACTATGTGTGATTTATTTTATTCATCCCTACAAGAGAGTTGGATAATAAATATAATTATATATATTTATATATGACAAAATGATTGAATAATGGAAAATAGGGTAAATCACTTGATAACTTTCAAGTACCTTACGTGGCCATTCAAGTGATTTATATGCAATTCAAACATATAAATACATATAGATATCTATTACATGAAAAACACACACATGACACACACATATACGTGTAACTACTAGAATATCTCCACTTGGAACTTAATAGTTTGCATGTGTAAGTTAACCCTTCTTAAGTAATTCCAGTTGATTATAAGCATAACTAAATATATAAATATTTATAAGCTAAACACATGTATAACTTAATGTGTAAGTAATGTAACTATATATAGACACATGTAAGAAACATACACATTTACGGCATGACTCACCATATATATTATATATTATGTATATATAATACACTTTAGGCTTTAGCTAATGAATCGAGAAAAAAAAAGAACACACACACGTGAGAATATAGAAAACGAGAGGGAGAAATAGGGAGCATAGGAAAAGAAAAAGAAAGCGATAGAGCGGCGAAGAAGGGTAGCGACATAATTGAATCGAAAGACCACTACATCATCATTATTTATATTTCCAAGCATATTGCATAAAGGTGGGGTAACTCTTGATCCGTAAGTATGTTGTCTTGTTATAATCATTGTTGTTCCATGTGTCGTTTATTTGAACAAATGAATGGACTCTCCTTCGGGAAGTCAAAGAATGAATGAAAGGGATTCACTTTCGGGTAATCCAAATGAATCCTTCGGGATTAATGCTAGCTAATGGACCGTCTCTCTCAGTGGGTCCAGTCAACAATGAATGAATGTTCTTATGAATTGTATGCATGTGACAATTGGTTATAATCGCGATTGCGGTGTTCCCATCGAGGTTTTATACTCATGCCTCGTATATTCTATTTTCTTATAGGCAAGGAATATGGCGGTGGATCGCGACAACGAGCAATGTGTATCCTCCTTTTTGTTAAAGTGCGGGTTTGTAATATTATAAATGTTGGGTTGTTTTAAAAAGCGATATTTAACTTGACTTTCAATGTTAACATTAAATTTTCCACTTATGCTTCGCTTATCAATCTTTTTAATTAATTATGAAAAGTAAGTTTTAGTGGCGCTCCCGAGCCTAGCGGGTTCGGGCGTCACGGGGTGTGTATCGAGCAGTCTACCTTTACGTATACTTATAGGAAAAAAATAGTTTTTCCAAAACCGATGTTGTTCGGGTCGGCTTTTAAAAAGCTGTCGAGGGAGAAACGTGCTCGTGTCTAAAGTCCTGCATCTATTAGAAGGTAATGCATAATTTCTGTGCTTTTTCACTTATGAAGCATGAGTTATGTTATGAACGGATTTGAAATGGTTTGATCGCATCAACTTGAAATGTTTTGATAATGAATTGTGATACAAAAGTATTTAAGATTTGATGTGATTCAAAAAATGATTTATGTATTCAACATCATTTTGAAAAGAACTTTCATGAGAACTTATCTGTGATATTTTAAATTTTTCGTGAACTTTCATGAGCATAGTTTTCACGATGGTTTATAGCCCTAGAATCAAGATTTGACCACAACCTTAGAAGATTTTAGAAATTATTTTTCTTTATGGTTTAGATTTCTATTAAGCATACACAATTAGGAAATAATGGAGAGCGAGAATTGGTATTTTAGGGCGATATATGATATATATGGAGAATGTGCGTCTATGGACCAGAGATTCCTTGATTATACTATACTAATAGATTACAAAGTGTCCGAGCAATTGATGGGCCCATAATCCACAAGTTCCTTAGCCCACGAGATTGCACGATTAAACATTAAATACATGGTATTTGGGATAATGATATAATGATAGATTAGGATCGATGCAATATACTTAAATAGATGTTTGATAAATTTCTAGAAGATTGAATATGAACATATGTTACAAGAAATTACAAGACTACATTTTAGGTGATGATCATCTTGTCTCTTTTTATTCGGGTGTATCTAATGGTTTGAAGATGTAACTCTCAATGAAAATTGTAAGTATTTGGTATCAAAGGAGGCTATATTTGGACAAATTAAGGTTATAAAGATATTGATGAATTTGGTTGTTAGTCATCGATGTATTTCTAGGTATATGTATATTTCTATAAGCGAGAATGGATTTATTTTGTGCTACAATTTGGAGACTCGATGATTTTATCACTTGTCTAAAAGAGTTTGCAATAAATATGGGGAACATGGTTATTTCTACTAGTGTATACCATCTTGAATCCATGAGCAAGTGAAAGAATGATCTCAACACAATAATTGTGTTCGTGGTTTTTATATTATCTAAGGTAATAGAAGGATATTTATATTTGGGTGGATTTTCATAGAATAAAAACAATGAACCAAGTTACCGACTAGGATAGTTCTCTCTAAAGTTACGCAAATTTGAGTGATAGGTTATTATGATTTCATAAGAATGATACTCGAAAGCTTTGGGTCGAGATAAGTATCGGAAAGTATATAGGTGGAGTCCATATATAATACACCGCAAGTTAGCCATAGGGTTACAATGTTTGAAGGATATTGTTTCTTTTGGTAATATTGGGATCAAATAAGGAATAAGTATTTAGAGCTCATTAGGTAAGTAAAAAATTTCGAGGACGAAATTTCCAAATGAGGAAGAATGTAATACCCCAATCTCGAATTACGTCTTTGGACCTAAATATTTAAAAACTATGTGTGATTTATTTTATTCATCCCTACAAGAGAGTTGGATAATAAATATAATTATATATATTTATATATGACAAAATGATTGAATAATGGAAAATAGGGTAAATCACTTGATAACTTTCAAGACTTTACGTGGCCATTCAAGTGATTTATATGCAATTCAAACATATAAATACATATAGATATCTATTACATGAAAAACACACACATGACACACACATATACGTGTAACTACTAGAATATCTCCACTTGGAACTTAATAGTTTGCATGTGTAAGTTAACCCTTCTTAAGTAATTCCAGATTGATTATAAGCATAACTAAATATATAAATATTTATAAGCTAAACACATGTATAACTTAATGTGTAAGTAATGTAACTATATATAGACACATGTAAGAAACATACACATTTACGGCATGACTCACCATATATATTATATATTATGTATATATAATACACTTTTGGCTTTAGCTAATGAATCGAAATAAAAAGAACACACAATACCGACACGAGAATATAGAAAACAAGAGGGAGAAATAGGGAGCATAGGAAAAGAAAAGAAAGCGATAGAGGCGGCGAAGAAGGGTAGCGACATAATTGAATCGAAAGACCACTACATCATCATTATTTATATTTCCAAGCATATTGCATAAAGGTGGGGTAACTCTTGATCCGTAAGTATGTTTATCTTTGTTATAATCATTGTTGTTCCATGTGTCGTTTATTTGAACAAATGAATGGACTCTCCTTCGGGAAGTCAAAGAATGAATGAAAGGGATTCACTTTCGGGTAATCCAAATGAATCCTTCGGGATTAATGCTAGCTAATGGACCGTCTCTCACAGAGCGGTCCGGTCAACAATGAATGAATGTTCTTATGAATTGTATGCATGTGACAATTGGTTATAATCGATTTGCGGTGTTCCCATCGAGGTTTTATACTCATGCCTCGTATATTCTATTTTCTTATAGGCAAGGAATATGGCGGTGGACCGACGACAACGAGCAATGTGTATCCTCCCTTTTTGTTAAAGTGCGGGTTTGTAATATTATAAATGTTGGGTTGTTTTAAAAGCGATATTTAACCCTTGACTTTCAATGTTAACATTAAATTTTCCACTTATGCTTCTCGCTTATCAATCTTTTTAATTAATTATGAAAAGTAAGTTTTAGTGGCGCTCCCGAGCCTAGCGGGTTCGGGCGTCACGGGTGGTATCAGAGCAGTCTACCTTTTCGTATACTTATAGGAAAAAATAGTTTTTCCAAAATGTTGTTCGGGTAGCTTTTATCTGTCAAGGAGAAACGTCAAATGCATCTATTCGAAGGTAATGCATAATTTAGGGCTTTTTCACTTATGAAGCATGAGTTATGTTATGAACGGATTTGAAATGGTTTGATCGCATCAACTTGAAATGTTTTGATAATGAATTGTGATACAAAAGTATTTAAGATTTGATGTGATTTAAAAAATGATTTATGTATTCAACATCATTTTGAAAAGAACTTTCATGAGAACTTATCCTGTGATATTTTAAATTTTTCGTGAACTTTCATGAGCATAGTTTTCACGATGGTTTATAGCCCTAGAATCAAGATTTGACCACAACCTTAGAAGATTTTAGAAATTATTTTTCTTTATGGTTTAGATTTCTATTAAGCATACACAATTAGGAAATAATGGAGAGCAGAATTGGTATTTTAGGGCGATATATGATATATATGGAGAATGTGCAGTCTATGGACCAGAGATTCCTTGATTATACTATACTAATAGATTACAAAGTGTCCGAGCAATTGATGGGCCCATAATCCACAAGTTCCTTAGCCGAGATTGCACGATTAAACATTAAATACATGGTATTTGGGATAATGATATAATGATAGATTAGGATCGATGCAATATACTTAAATAGATGTTTGATAAATTTCTAGAAGATTGAATATGAACATATGTTACAAGAAATTACAAGACTACATTTTAGGTGATGATCATATTGTCTCTTTTTATTCGGGTGTATCTAATGGTTTGAAGATGTAACTCTCAATGAAAATTGTAAGTATTTGGTATCAAAGGAGGCTATATTTGGACAAATTAAGGTTATAAAGATATTGATGAATTTGGTTGTTAGTCATGCTTGATGTATTTCTAGGTATATGTATATTTCTATAAGCGAGAATGGATTTATTTTGTGCTACAATTTGGAGACTCGATGATTTTATCACTTGTCTAAAAGAGTTTGCAATAAATATGGGGAACATGGTTATTTCTACTAGTGTATACCATCTTGAATCCATGAGCAAGTGAAAGAATGATCTCAACACAATAATTGTGTTCGTGGTTTTTATATTATCTAAGGTAATAGAAGGATATTTATATTTGGGTGGATTTTCATAGAATAAAAACAATGAACCGATTTACCGCTAGGATAGTTCTCTCTAAAGTTACGCAAATTTGAGTGATAGGTTATTATGATTTCATAAGAATGATACTCGAAAGCTTTGGGTCGATAGTATCGAGAAAGTATATAGGTGGAGTCCATATATAATACACCGCAAGTTAGCCATAGGGTTACAATGTTTGAAGGATATTGTTTCTTTTGGTAATATTGGGATCAAATAAGGAATAAGTATTTAGAGCTCATTAGGTAAGTAAAAAAATTTCGAGGACGAAATTTACGAAATGAGGAAGAATGTAATACCCCAATCTCGAATTACGTTGGACCTAAATATTTAAAAACTATGTGTGATTTATTTTATTCATCCCTACAAGAGAGTTGGATAATAAATATAATTATATATATTTATATATGACAAAATGATTGAATAATGGAAAATAGGGTAAATCACTTGATAACTTCGAAGTACCTTACGTGGCCATTCAAGTGATTTATATGCAATTCAAACATATAAATACATATAGATATCTATTACATGAAAAACACACACATGACACACATATACGTGTAACTACTAGAATATCTCCACTTGGAACTTAATAGTTTGCATGTGTAAGTTAACCCTTCTTAAGTAATTCCAGATTGATTATAAGCATAACTAAATATATAAATATTTATAAGCTAAACACATGTATAACTTAATGTGTAAGTAATGTAACTATATATAGACACATGTAAGAAACATACACATTTACGGCATGACTCACCATATATATTATATATTATGTATATATAATACACTTTAGGCTTTAGCTAATGAATCGAAATAAAAAGAACACACACACATTTAATATAGAAAACGAGAGGGAGAAATAGGGAGCATAGAAAAGAAAGAAAGCGATAGAGGCAAAAGCGAAGAAGGGTAGCGACATAATTGAATCGAAAGACCACTACATCATCATTATTTATATTTCCAAGCATATTGCATAAAGGTTGGGGTAACTCTTGATCCGTAAGTATGTTGTCTTTGTTTATAATCATTGTTGTTCCATGTGTCGTTTATTTGAACAAATGAATGGACTCTCCTTCGGGAAGTCAAAGAATGAATGAAAGGGATTCACTTTCGGGTAATCCAAATGAATCCTTCGGGATTAATGCTAGCTAATGGACCGTCTCACGAGTGGTCCAGTCAACAATGAATGAATGTTCTTATGAATTGTATGCATGTGACAATTGGTTATAAGCCTTTGCGGTGTTCCCCATCGAGGTTTTATACTCATGCCTCGTATATTCTATTTTCTTATAGGCAAGGAATATGGCGGTGGGTCGACGACAACGAGCAATGTGTATCCTCCCTTTTTGTTAAAGTGCGGGTTTGTAATATTATAAATGTTGGGTTGTTTTAAAAAGCGATATTTAACTTGACTTTCAATGTTAACATTAAATTTTCCACTTATGCTTCGCTTTATCAATCTTTTTAATTAATTATGAAAAGTAAGTTTTAGTGGCGCTCCCGAGCCTAGCGGGTTGGGCGTCACAGTGGTATCGAGCAGGTCTACCTTTCGTATACTTATAGGAAAAAATAGTTTTTCCAAAACCGATGTTGTTCTCAGGTGGCTTTTATTCAAGGAGAAACACTGTCGTGTCTAAAGTCCTCGCATCTATTCGAAGGTAATGCATAATTTGTGCTTTTTCACTTATGAAGCATGAGTTATGTTATGAACGGATTTGAAATGGTTTGATCGCATCAACTTGAAATGTTTTGATAATGAATTGTGATACAAAAGTATTTAAGATTTGATGTGATTCAAAAAATGATTTATGTATTCAACATCATTTTGAAAAGAACTTTCATGAGAACTTATCCTGTGATATTTTAAATTTTCCGTGAACTTTCATGAGCATAGTTTTCACGATGGTTTATAGCCCTAGAATCAAGATTTGACCACAACCTTAGAAGCTTTTAGAAATTATTTTTCTTTATGGTTTAGATTTCTATTAAGCATACACAATTAGGAAATAATGGAGAGCGAGAATTGGTATTTTAGGCTTATATATGATATATATGGAGAATGTGCAGTCTATGGACCAGAGATTCCTTGATTATACTATACTAATAGATTACAAAGTGTCCGAGCAATTGATGGGCCCATAATCCACAAGTTCCTTAGCTTATTTGAGATTGCACGATTAAACATTAAATACATGGTATTTGGGATAATGATATAATGATAGATTAGGATCGATGCAATATACTTAAATAGATGTTTGATAAATTTCTAGAAGATTGAATATGAACATATGTTACAAGAAATTACAAGACTACATTTTAGGTGATGATCATCTTTGTCTCTTTTTATTCGGGTGTATCTAATGGTTTGAAGATGTAACTCTCAATGAAAATTGTAAGTATTTGGTATCAAAGGAGGCTATATTTGGACAAATTAAGGTTATAAAGATATTGATGAATTTGGTTGTTAGTCATACTTGATGTATTTCTAGGTATATGTATATTTCTATAAGCGAGAATGGATTTATTTTGTGCTACAATTTGGAGACTCGATGATTTTATCACTTGTCTAAAAGAGTTTGCAATAAATATGGGGAACATGGTTATTTCTACTAGTGTATACCATCTTGAATCCATGAGCAAGTGAAAGAATGATCTCAACACAATAATTGTGTTCGTGGTTTTTATATTATCTAAGGTAATAGAAGGATATTTATATTTGGGTGGATTTTCATAGAATAAAAACAATGAACCATTACATCGGCTAGATAGTTCTCTCTAAAGTTACGCAAATTTGAGTGATAGGTTATTATGATTTCATAAGAATGATACTCGAAAGCTTTGGGTCGAGATAGATAAAAAGTATATAGGTGGAGTCCATATATAATACACCGCAAGTTAGCCATAGGGTTACAATGTTTGAAGGATATTGTTTCTTTTGGTAATATTGGGATCAAATAAGGAATAAGTATTTAGAGCTCATTAGGTAAGTAAAAAAATTTCGAGGACGAAATTTCTCGAAATGAGGAAGAATGTAATACCCCAATCTCGAATTACGTCTTTTGACCTAAATATTTAAAAACTATGTGTGATTTATTTTATTCATCCCTACAAGAGAGTTGGATAATAAATATAATTATATATATTTATATATGACAAAATGATTGAATAATGGAAAATAGGGTAAATCACTTGATAACTTTCAAGACTTACGTGGCCATTCAAGTGATTTATATGCAATTCAAACATATAAATACATATAGATATCTATTACATGAAAAACACACACATGACACACACATATACGTGTAACTACTAGAATATCTCCACTTGGAACTTAATAGTTTGCATGTGTAAGTTAACCCTTCTTAAGTAATTCCCATTGATTATAAGCATAACTAAATATATAAATATTTATAAGCTAAACACATGTATAACTTAATGTGTAAGTAATGTAACTATATATAGACACATGTAAGAAACATACACATTTACGGCATGACTCACCATATATATTATATATTATGTATATATAATACACTTTAGGCTTTAGCTAATGAATCGAAATAAAAAGAACACACACACGAGAATATAGAAAGAGAGAGGAGAAATAGGGAGCATAGGAAAAGAAAGAAAGCGATAGAGGCGGCGAAGAAGGGTAGCGACATAATTGAATCGAAAGACCACTACATCATCATTATTTATATTTCCAAGCATATTGCATAAAGGTTGGGTAACTCTTGATCCGTAAGTATGTTGTCTTGTTATAATCATTGTTGTTCCATGTCGTTTATTTGAACAAATGAATGGACTCTCCTTCGGGAAGTCAAAGAATGAATGAAAGGGATTCACTTTCGGGTAATCCAAATGAATCCTTCGGGATTAATGCTAGCTAATGGACCGTCTCACAGTGGAGTCCGTCAACAATGAATGAATGTTCTCATGAATTGTATGCATGTGACAATTGGTTATAACGCTTGCGGTGTTCCCCATCGAGGTTTTATACTCATGCCTCGTATATTCTATTTTCTTATAGGCCAAGGAATATGGCAATTTGGGACTGACGACAACGAGCAATGTGTATCCTCCCTTTTGTTAAAGTGCGGGTTTGTAATATTATAAATGTTGGGTTGTTTTAAAAAGCGATATTTAACTTGACTTTCAATGTTAACATTAAATTTTCCACTTATGCTTCGCTTATCAATCTTTTTAATTAATTATGAAAAGTAAGTTTTAGTGGCGCTCCCGAGCCTAGCGGGTTCGGGCGTCACAGGTGGTATCAGAGCAGTCTACCTTTCTCGTATACTTATAGGAAAAAATAGTTTTTCCAAACCGATGTTGTTCTGGGGTCGGCTTTTATAAAACTGTCAAGGGAGAAACGTACTCGTGTCAAAGTCCCGCATCTATTCCGAAGGTAATGCATAATTTACAGGCTTTTTCACTTATGAAGCATGAGTTATGTTATGAACGGATTTGAAATGGTTTGATCGCATCAACTTGAAATGTTTTGATAATGAATTGTGATACAAAAGTATTTAAGATTTGATGTGATTCAAAAATGATTTATGTATTCAACATCATTTTGAAAAGAACTTTCATGAGAACTTATCCTGTGATATTTTAAATTTTCGTGAACTTTCATGAGCATAGTTTTCACGATGGTTTATAGCCCTAGAATCAAGATTTGACCACAACCTTAGAAGATTTTAGAAATTATTTTTCTTTATGGTTTAGATTTCCTATTAAGCATACACAATTAGGAAATAATGGAGAGCGTAATTGGTATTTTAGGGCGATATATGATATATATGGAGAATGTGCAAATCTATGGACCGAGAGATTCCTTGATTATACTATACTAATAGATTACAAAGTGTCCGAGCAATTGATGGGCCCATAATCCACAAGTTCCTTAGCTTACTGAGATTGCACGATTAAACATTAAATGCATGGTATTTGGGATAATGATATAATGATAGATTAGGATCGATGCAATATACTTAAATAGATGTTTGATAAATTTCTAGAAGATTGAATATGAACATATGTTACAAGAAATTACAAGACTACATTTTAGGTGATGATCATATCTCTTTTTATTCGGGTGTATCTAATGGTTTGAAGATGTAACTCTCAATGAAAATTGTAAGTATTTGTATCAAATGAGGCTATATTTGGACAAATTAAGGTTATAAAGATATTGATGAATTTGGTTGTTAGTCATCGATGTATTTCTAGGTATATGTATATTTCTATAAGCGAGAATGGATTTATTTTGTGCTACAATTTGGAGACTCGATGATTTTATCACTTGTCTAAAAGAGTTTGCAATAAATATGGGGAACATGGTTATTTCTACTAGTGTATACCATCTTGAATCCATGAGCAAGTGAAAGAATGATCTCAACACAATAATTGTGTTCGTGGTTTTTATATTATCTAAGGTAATAGAAGGATATTTATATTTGGGTGGATTTTCATAGAATAAAAACAATGAACCGAGCTGACTAGGATAGTTCTCTCTAAAGTTTCGCAAATTTGAGTGATAGGTTATTATGATTTCATAAGAATGATACTCGAAAAGCTTTGGGTCGATAGATCGAAAGTATATAGGTGGAGTCCATATATAATACACCGCAAGTTAGCCATAGGTTACAATGTTTGAAGGATATTGTTTCTTTTGGTAATATTGGGATCAAATAAGGAATAAGTATTTAGAGCTCATTAGGTAAGTAAAAAATTTCGAGGACGAAATTTCTGAAAGAAGGGAAGAATGTAATACCCCAATCTCGAATTATGTGCTGGACCTAAATATTTAAAAACTATGTGTGATTTATTTTATTCATCCCTACAAGAGAGTTGGATAATAAATATAATTATATATATTTATATATGACAAAATGATTGAATAATGGAAAATAGGGTAAATCACTTGATAACTTTCAAGACCTTACGTGGCCATTCAAGTGATTTATATGCAATTCAAACATATAAATACATATAGATATCTATTACATGAAAAACACACACATGACACACACATATACGTGTAACTACTAGAATATCTCCACTTGGAACTTAATAGTTTGCATGTGTAAGTTAACCCTTCTTAAGTAATTCCAGATTGATTATAAGCATAACTAAATATATAAATATTTATAAGCTAAACACATGTATAACTTAATGTGTAAGTAATGTAACTATATATAGACACATGTAAGAAACATACACATTTACGGCATGACTCACCATATATATTATATATTATGTATATATAATACACTTTATGCTTTAGCTAATGAATCGAAAATAAAAAGAACACACACGATGAATATAGAAAACGAGAGGGAGAAATAGGGAGCATAGGAAAAAGAAAGCGATAGAGGAAAAGAAGGGTAGCGACATAATCAATCGAAAGACCACTACATCATCATTATTTATATTTCCAAGCATATTGCATAAAGGTGGGTAACTCTTGATCCGTAAGAATCTTGTTATAATCATTGTTGTTCCATGTGTCGCTTATTTGAACAAATGAAATCTGAAGTCAAAGAATGAATGAAAGCGGATTCCGGTAATCCAAATGAATCATTAATTATAACGGACCGCCTAATTGGTATTGAATGAATGTCATGAATCGATATGTGACAATCGTTATAATCATATGTGTGTTCCCCATCGAGGTTTTATACTCATGCCTCGTGATTCTATTTTCTTATGGGACGCATAACGAGAATGTGTATCCTCCTTTTGTTAAAGTGCGTTTGTAATATTATAAAGATGTTTTAAAAGCGATATTTAACCTACCTTTCAATGTTAACATTAAATTTTCCACTTATGCTTCGCTATCAATCAGTTTTTAGTGGCTCTTTGTTCTAAGGCCGTGGTATCTGAGCAGTTCTACCTTCTCGTTACTTATAGGAAAAAATAGTTTTTCCAAACCGATGTTGTTCGGGTCGCTTTTTATAAAATCGCTGGGAGTTTTCTAAAGTCCCATCTATTCCGAAGGTAATTGCTCAAGCTTTTTCACTTACATGCAGTTATGTTATGAACGGATTTGAAATGGTTTGATCGCATCAACTTGAAATGTTTTGATAATGAATTGATACAAAAAGTATTTAAGATTTGATGTGATTCAAAAATGATTTATGTATTCAACATCCGATGAGAACCAGATATTTTAAATTTTTCGTGAACTTTCATGAGATAGTTTTTGACTTTTAATCAAGATTCCCACAACTTAGAAGATTTTAGAAATTATTTTTCCGGTTTAGATTTCCGCATACACAATTGGAATGTGACTGGTACTATATGATTATATTCAATGGACCGTAGAATTTACTATACTAATAGATTCAACGAGCAATTCGCCCATAATCCACAAGTATCTTTGAGATTCGACTTAAAACATTAAATGCATGGTATTTGGGATAATGATATAATGATAGATTTAGATCGATGCAATATACTTAAATAGATGTTTGTAGAAGATTGAATATGAACATATGTTACAAGAAATTGATTGATCCTTGCCTCTTTTTATTCTGTGTATCTAATGGTTTCAAGATGTAACTCTCAATGAAAATTGTAAGTATTCGTATCAAATGATATTTGGACAAATGTTATAAAGATATTGATGTTACGTATATGTATTTCTTTATGTATATTTCTATGCTCGTGGATTTATTTTGTTACAATTTTGAGGATTTTATCATGTCTAAAAGAGTTTGCAATAAATATGGGGAACATGGTTATAGTGATACCATCTCGAATCCATGAGCAAAGTTGAAAGAATGATCTCAACACAATAATCAGGTTCGTGGTTTTTATATTAATTGTTGCAATAAATAAATTATATAATATATAATTAAATGAAGTTATTACCTTAAACCACTTCCATCTATCATATGTGCTTTCATCATTGATAGGTTGAGGAGTGACAAGTAAGATGGAATGAAGCCTAAGCACTGCTTGTAGCACCAAATTGAAATGTTTGCTAATAGTATAACCAGATCGTTTGAAATCAAATTTGACCACACGATTTTTTTTGTGATGGGCCAATACAGATAAGAAGATAGCAACTTGCTCAGTAAATTGTACATGCCTAGTTCGGGTCAACCCTCCAACATTTTCTAAAAGAAAGCACAATCTACGAAAACAGTTCCTGTCCATTCGGAGTTGGTCTATACAATCTTTGTCACTCATGTTGATTAGGTCATGCATATGTTCAAGTTGTTTTTGTAGACGCGCAATCATTCTGTACGGGGCATGATTTGCAGTAGATATGCGACGTCGATTTTGAGGCACAAAGTGATGGTGATAGAAGTATACGAAGAATAAGAATGTCTTAATAATTGTAACAATTTCTTGGACAATAACAACTAACTGAAGATCTTCTTCTGCCATCTTTCTTTCAACTCCTACAAATTATTATTGTTTGTTTCAATACAGTTTTAATTTTAAAAAAAATAGATCATCAATTATATGTTATTTCTTTTGATGAAAATAGGTTGAGATTGCTATATATATCAAATTAAAATTGCATGCACAGTTATACACCAGTTCATGTAATGCCCATGACATGAGGCGCTATGAAACCAGCAGTAGACTAACATGATGAGTAGTGATTAATTAAATAAGGACACACAAAGAATAATAACATTTAACCAAAAACTTAAATTGATTTCACCAAATTAACCATGCAAAACATTTTTCCAATCAAATAGCAATATTCACTTAAATATGCAATTACTGGAAAACCCACATGCTCAATTATATATTTACCAATTCAAGTACATATGAATTACCCTGTTATCTCACAATAGTCAGAAATCACAGTATTTAAAATGAATAACCTCAGTTATCATATTTTAAAAATTAATTGCCATACATGTGCAGAGTATGTTAACTAAAAAAATAACCATCACAATGTAACTTGGATTCATTACTAAAACTCTTGAACCATAATCAATTCTTAACATATCACAAGCAGAATCCATTCAAAACAAGTTCTTATAAATTGCAGAGACAAAAGGCAAATGGATAATAAATGATTATATTTAACTATGGCTTGGACAAATAAATTTTTTGTCACACAAAGATTCATACACCAACAAAAACATATTGTGCTATCTCGCAAAATTGTTCACCATTAAAATACTGATTTTAAAAAGACTAAAAACTACTAGGGATTGCCTTGAAAAATCTTACCAATTCAAACCTCGGGAGCAATTAAGGGATAATTTTACGAGGAAGATTTAAAGTCTAAGAATCTTAGAGTGTGCGATTTCATTATGGTAGAAAGATATTATAGTGGATTGTTGTGATCATTTAAGGTTTAAAGCTCCAAAGAAAATTGGGTAAGAAAATACTTACGATCTAAACTTTGAATTTTAGTAGTTCTCTTCTCATTTAGCGACTTCAACCCAAGGCTTGTAATCGCTCCGAATCGCTAATCACTCTCAAATTTGACGAGATGAAACACATACATAATATCCATATGAAACTGAAATCAAAATCTATGTTAAACAGATAATCAAATCGACTGAAAAAATTAAAAAAATCGATTGAAATTGAAAATGGAGAATCTTAGCATATTAATTGCAAAGCACAAGTTTAAGAAATCGGACAAAAAGAACCAAAATAGATAGAGATATGGACGAGGTTGCCTTACCTTGTCTCTGAATCCCGATTCGGTAGTAGGTTTTAAGATTTGGGTTAGAACATCGAAGGATGTTGAGAGATTTATATGTGGTTCATTAGCAATATGGCACTCAATAAGGGCATGCGGTCATTTCGCAAAAGCGTAATGAGGACATATTTGTCTTAACACATTTTTGGGATAAGGCCGATAAATGAATCACGCGGTGGGTCAGGGTGGTATTAGTTATCAGCCAATTGGAGGATTACAATTTGGGCCCGAATTCAAATCCCGGGCTTTAATCACAAATTCCAAACGCGTGTTAACTAAGGATAAAATGCTCAATCCTATCAAATCCATATTCCCAAACGCTCCAAGATCAGATCGAGGTCATGGTATCCGGATGTGGGCTTCCTGAGAGTCTCATTGAGGATATATCCGGGGTGCCGATTCTGCTAGGGTCTGAGGATATCATGCGTTGGATGCTTACCTCTCATGGTGGGTTTTCGATGTCTTCTGCTTGGAACGATGCTCTTATTCCTACTATTTCTATTTTTCTTTGGCGCCTCCTTCGTAATCGTCTCCCTGTGGATATCAAGCTTCAGGCACGTGGCACTTCTCTTGTTTCATGTTGCTATTGTTGCTTGCATAATACACATTCTTCTCTTCAGGTCGAATCTATCCCTCACCTTTTTTTGAGGAATGATACTGTTCAGTTCGTGTGGAATCACTTTCTTCCTTGGTTTGACACTACACTTCCACACACCACTGATATGATATTGTTCCTTTCATTTTGGAGGAACCGCACACACGGATCACACACGAGGCACTTGAGTTTCTTGGTTCCCTACTTGATTTTATGGTTTGTCTGGACGGAAAGGAATAGTGTCAAGCATCGACAAATTCCTTTCTTGGCATCTCACATTATTTGGCGGGTGGAGCGGTATCTCCGGATCCTTGTTTGGTGGCGTCGAACCCATCGATTGGTCCGGATGCTTCCCTACCGTTGGCTTTTTGCAGGAAATGCTCCACCACAGTTCCACGCAGCCGAGGATG
Organism: Rehmannia glutinosa; assembly: GCA_016081115.2. Classification (NCBI taxonomy): domain Eukaryota; kingdom Viridiplantae; phylum Streptophyta; class Magnoliopsida; order Lamiales; family Orobanchaceae; genus Rehmannia; species Rehmannia glutinosa. The sequence goes on from JABTTQ020003304.1 coordinate 136,367, forward strand.
GTGATTTGGCGAGCTCCTCGCCTCCTCAAATCAACCGAACACGGATGGTTCGTTTGATCCAGCACACCGATACCGGCGGAGGGGGATTGATTCGGGATCATTTGGACAGACTTATGTTGGCGTTTCACGATTCCTTCCAGTGGTGTCTAGCTTTCATGTCGAGCTACTAGCGCTTGAGATGGGATTGCGACATGCCCGGCGTTCTCACTTGATTTGGATCGAGTTGGATGCAAAGATCGGTGGTCACCATGATCACATCGGTGGCCTTGGCTCTTCGCAGTTCAAAGATACACCGACTCGCATTCGGAACATCCGAGGACCTTCATGACTCGATTTCCCACATACACAGAGAAGAGAATCGACCAAACAGATCACCTAAGCGGAGTTGGGAGTCACGCCTTGGCGATCATATTGTTGATGAGTGCACGGCTTCTCACTACCTCCTAGCGCTCATTCGGATGGACCAACTGGGATATCCGAGCTTCAGATTTTCATAGATCATTGGTTCTCATTGTATTCTCTCGATATATTATTATGATAGTCTGTATAGATGTCGTAGTGATAGGAGTTTTGCTTTTTGATTTCTTCCCGCCATTACAGGACATGACATTGTATGTTACTTTGTTTATTTAATCTACAGGTAGGGGATCACGCCTCAATCCCCCACCCTACGGGGTGTTATTTAAAAAAACCCTAAACCCTAAACCCTAAAACCCTAAACCCTAAAAACCCTAAACCCCAAAAACCCTAAACCCTAAACCCTAAACCCTGAACCCTAAACCCTAAACCCTAAACCCTAAACCCATAAACCCTAAACCCTAAACCCTAAAAACCTAAACCCTAAACCCTAAAACCCTATAAACCCTAAACCCTAAACCCTAAACCCTAGAACCCTTATGGATTAGGGTTTGGGTTTAAGGATTAGAGTTTAGGGTTTGGGGTTAGGGATTAGAGTTTAGGGTTTAGGGTTTGGATTAGGGTTTAGGGTTTAGGGTTTGGATTAGGGTTTAGGGTTTGGATTAGGGATTAGGGTTTAGGGTTTAGGGTTTGGATTAGGGTTTAGAGTGTAAATTAGGGTTTAGAGTTTAGCTTAGGGTTTAGGGTTTGGATTAGGGTTTAAGGTTTTAATTAGAGATTAGGGTTTAGGGTTTTGATGAGGGTTTAAGGTTTAAATTGGGTTTAGGGTTTGGATTAGGATTTAGGTTTTAGGGTTTGGATTAGGATTTAGGGTTTAGGGTTTGGATTAGGGTTTAGAGTTTAGATTAGGGTTTAAGGTTTAGCTTAGGGTTTAGGATTTAGGGTTTTGATTAGAGATTTGGGTTTAGGGTTTAGGATTTTGATGAGTGTTTAGGGTTTAGGTTTGGATTAGGGTTTAGGGTTTGGATTAGAGTTTAGGATTTAGGGTTTAGGGTTTGGATTGGGGTTTAGGGTTTTGATGAGTGGATTAGCGTTTAGGGTTTGGATTAGGGTTTGGATTAGTGTTTAGATTAGGGTTTAGAGTTTAGGGTTTGGATTCGGGTTTAGGGTTTAGGGTTTGGATTCAGGTTTAGGGTTTAGGGTTTGGATTCGGGTTTAGGGTTTAGGGTTTGGATTCGGGTTTAGGGTGTAGGGTTTGGATTAGGGTTTAGGGTTTTGATGAGTGGATTAGGGTTTATGTAGGTCCCAAGGGGTGTGAGTGTAAGGTTTAGAAGGGGGGGTTGAATAAACCTTACCAACTTTTCGATTTAATCCTTTTAAATGTTCAGAGTTGATACTACACAGTTGTGTCCTTGGTGATGACTAATTTGGTTAATCAAGAGAGTTAGTCACTCAACAAACTCGATCAAACTGTTGATAGAATAACTCGATTGTTAAGATTAAAGACATAGTTCAACTGTAGTTTGTTTTCAGCGGAAGACTTAACACCCTTAAATTTGGTTTAGTTTTGATTTAATGCTTGGTTTTAGTACTTAGAAATTATCAAGTGGATAGCAAATTTATCAGCAGAGTTAAATAAATAAGATGCAAGAATTAAAGTGTTGAAATGTAAATGACACGATAAGGTTTTATAGAGGTTCGAAGATGGGATAATTCTTCTACTCCTCTCTTCTCCTACTCCCGGAGAAATCCACTAGGTATTGATCGGTATATAGAGTGGTAATGAGTCCATTATACAATGTCTTGATCACACGGTGACTTGATCCTTTGGGACTCGATCCGAGATGCCTTAGTCACGCGGTGGCTTCTCGTGACGACTCGGCCTTTCTTCACAGGGCAATTTTGCTTGCTACTACTGACAGCCCCACTTGCTCAAGCTCTTTGGATTTGATCACGAAGCCCTCCAAAAACTTGAGACCGGTTCGACTTGAACCTTCCTACAATCCTCCGTGGAATGTAGACCCTTTGATTCTTCAATAATTTCTCTTCAACCGATTGAAGTTATCTTTCCTTCACGGTGAGTGTTGGATTGATTTCCTTCGTAGTTTAGGCTTCGAGGATTGAACTTGAATGATTTGAGAATGTTTTTGGTTACAAATATTGCTTTTCTAGCTCGTATTTGTTTTTTTTTAAATGTCAAGGTAACCAATATTCTCTCAAATAAACTCCTCACCTTTTATAGAGTTCTTTTGAAAATTTGTCCGTTGAAGAGATAGCTTATTCTCAAAAGACACTTGTGGTCGTTGGCTTGTCTTGTTGCGATCCTTGGAATTGCCACTTCCTCGTATGAATTGTTCTTGACTTTTCGAGTTCTAACATGGTGCGATCTTCCCATTGGTTTATTCCTTTTGCACGCTTTTGGAATCGAGCACTTCAAGAAAGGTAGCATGGAGGTAATACTTGTTTAAGTAATTCTCTTGATTTCGATTGCGGCAACGGATCTCTTTGATTATCTCGACTTGACCGCATTTTCTTGCTTTCCCAGGTGACTTAGAGTCGCCTTCCAATCATTGGATGACTCTTGTCACTTCAATTTGAGACTTGGCTATCTTGAGTTGACTTGACCGATACTTTACTCACCGCATCTCGGTTGTACCTTGATCGAGTTCTCATCTTCTCTTCTTTTGCCATACTCAAATTTGTCTTGCAATGAGTCTTCCTTCTAGTCTCCGGTTGTCTTCTTGCATGTTTAGGCATAGTCGATTTAACTCACTTGATCAAATTTCTATTTATTACAATGCGAGTTTACAACAAAAATGGGGTGCCAACTTCCTATTCTATGTTTTACATGGCATTCATCAAAATCTAAACAATAAATTTCCCAACAATTTCCCCCTTTTTGATGATGCCAAAACTTATACATTCAAAATGTAATAGCAAAGATACATACAGATAGTGCATTCACGGAGAATGTATGCGTAGAATCAATTCTTTTATTGATCATAACATTCTTGTCCTTTACACAATTGTTTACAAAGTGTATCGAGCAAACATCTATGTCTACGCAAAAATAGAGAATTTCTGATTTATTACGAAGACTTACATAAAGTGTATTTACATAGTAAAATACATGAAGGGGTGGATAGCAACACTTCATCTCCTTCGCTTCTCCTCCTTCTTTCTTCTTCTTGCTATGTCATCTTCTGGTCTTCTTTTCTTTTTCTCATCTTGATGTTTTTACTTCTTTTCATACGCCTTCCGGCGGCCATCTCTTCGTATTCTCTCTTGTCTCTCCTCCCATAGCCGAGTTTGTCTTTTATTTTCTTCTTTAATTCTTTTCACATACTCAAGCATTGTTCTTAGCCACTTGCAGATTGGCTACTTCGTCAAAACCATCCCAAGAGATCCCTCCTCTTTTGCCGGTATCTATGTACTCAATGTTTTTGGCGAGAGGTCTATGTCTTAAACCTCTCCCTCCACCACGCTTCTTCCTCTACCTCTTCCTCTCGGGCGTGTATTGTCTTTGGGGCCTTTTTTCCAATTTGAGTGACTAGCGGAGTGACCAACAGAGTGATCGCGGTAGTCTTTGCTGTCGCCTTCTTCACATAGTGTGAGACCCTTTTCCAAGATAAGTCCCGTGCTTCGAGCCATGGACATGTTTGCGAAGTATCCTTGGGATGCGGCGTTTTAAATTCATCAACCGATCTTAGCTCGGTTCCGCATCCGAGATGGCATAAGTGTCTCTCTCTCACCGGAATGCCTCCATGTTGTTTCAAAATATCCATAACTCGGGCATTCATCCTTCCTTCCACTTCCTCCATCCCTCGCTTCAATTGTCTTTTCTCTTGTCGGCCATAGGTGCAGAGTGTTGGAGTGGCAGAGTCATCGGGAGTTTCTTGATAATATCACCGTGACAAAACCTTGTTGGGGGTTTGTGCAATCATCAAGGCCACATCTCTCGATCCTTCCCCGTCAATAGACTTCCCTTTTTTTCTCTTGAAACTTCCTCATTTGTCTTTTCCTTCACACGCTTGCTCCATCCTTCTCAACTTGAGGAGATCCCTTGACTTTTAGGTATTCCTCTTCCCCTTTTTGGCATCATCAAAAGAGAGAGGAACCCGGAAACAAACTAGCAAGCAGAAGTCGAGTCGCATTGATAGCAAGTTCTCGCTTCGAGTCTGCTGCTGCGAGTATGTTGCGTGAAACTCGTAGCGAGTAGCGTTGGATTGACTTTTGCTAGCTTCATCTCGGCCATGAGAAGGCCGAATTTTCGATCCATGTTTTCTTCCATACGCAGAGCTCATTCTTATTTTGCTCACGCAGCAGCTTTATCTCAAAGAAAGTGTGAGATTCATGCATGTGCTCAATGTGTTCTCTCAATTTTGTCTTCACATCAAGCATTCTCATTTCGCCATACCAACAAACTTGTTGAACAATGTTTCAAATATCTAGCTTGTTCCACACGCATTGTTTGTTGTTGTTGCCACCACTCCCGACTCGACTATTATGCCTCTCAAGTCATCGCGAAGGTTGGCATCTCTCGTTATCCAATCTCATGTCCATCGAGGCCTGGTGCCTCTCCATCCGTTCAATTTCGGTAAATAATGCTTTGGACACCTCCCAAACTTGATTGTTCCCTCTGTTGCGGTGACGGCCAAGCGGCGTCAAAATCATAGTCACCGAACGATGGTATCGATGGAATGACGAGGATGCAGTCTGCGGAAGCTCGAGATCTCTTTTTCGACTCTTCGGGAGGTTGGGTATCTCCGAGAGAAGGGAAATGATTCTACAAAGGGATCATCACGGGCAAATCGAGATTTGTTCAATGATGAGTGGTGCTCGTGAAGTTCCTTGTGGAGTCGAACTGCTGCGGCTTGGGAGAGCTGTGCGGTGGGTCGTGTTTGGTGGGGTCATTGTGAAGTTGACCCGCTTGCCGATCTCACTGTCTCAACAGCCTTCGTTGGTCTCAATGGTTTTTCCACGTGAGTTGAGTTGATCGTCCTCGGCCTTATCGAGCGTCATCGGACGATGATGAGATTTCCATGGGTGGCTCATCATCAAAGTTGTAAGTTTGACGAGTAGACTTGAGGTCGACTTATTCGTGGTTGGAACATCCGGTGAGTCTTTTGGATCGATCCACGAGGGATGACTCGGCTTTCATCGTCTCCTTCGATCCCATAAAGGTTACATCAGATTATCCGGGAATCGTGAAGCGCGCTTATCTCCTTTTTCGATGGATCAAGGATAGTAGGGGAATGTTCTATACTTGACTTTCTTTACCCCGGAAGTCTCAACCTCCCGTGGACCTTCATTACCTCCTCGCAGTCTCAATCGCAAGCGAGGCCTGGACATCCCTTTCGACAAAGTGATGTCGGTTTGTCTTAGGGTCTTCTGCGGTGGCATCCATTGGAGTCTCAACTCCATGGATTGCACTTTCGTCGCCGCAGTTTTAACTCCCGGATCGTTCATTCATCGTGCCTCGATCGCATCAGCGTCATTAGCCTTCGAGTAGTTGGCACCTCGGTGAGACAGTCTCAATCATCTCGAGCCTCGTCGATGACAACTTGTTGTGTACTTTGTGTTTGTTCCTTCTCCACTTCGCCTCCTAGATTCATTGTGGAGTCACCGCAACATCCTCCGACCTTACCGCAGTGGAGGGAGTTTTCTCCTCACGGCACACCACCGGTGAGTGACTTGGAATGGGGTCACTCGTCTCCGGACTCTCGGCTATTCCCATTGAGTATTCAGTAGTTGGGGTAGGTGGTAAGACACCTTCATTAGGGGTTAGCTCAACCGGGGTCCCCACTATCCCGGTTTCATCGCCAGATTCTTTAGTTTCTTCTTCCGAGTGAGTGGGAAGTGGTGGCAAAGAACAACGGTGGCAATATATCGCACCACTCCCATTGGGTCTATCTCCACGGTGTGTTTTGGAGGACTCTCCGGTCCCTCCATCATTCTTTGTTCATGAAGGATGGATTCTCGATTTCGCATTGCGTGTTGCATTTGCAATTCTTCCGCGGGCAAAGAACAAGGTCCGAGATCCTCATCACTTTCTCGATAGGACGTCAAAGTGAGGATGTGTATGCTCTGGGTGCCGATGATAGGCGGATGCTTTGGCCTTCTCACGTGCCTCTACGTCCTCAATCGCTTTAGCCCGTTCATTTTCTTTTCGAATTTCAGATATTTATGCAATTATCCTCGTCAAGGGCTTTGCAAAGATCTTTGTGTCCACCTCAAGAAATCAAGAGTTCTTCTTCCTCAAGAATGAACTTGGATATTCAAACCGCACTGGGACAGTGCTCGCCTTCCATTTTCTCCACTCTCGCAGACGATTTTGGATGTGTGGATGCAATGGAGAGTGCATGATTACATCGTCTTCATCATCATCCTTGTTGGCCCTCGTTTCAGGTATTGAGGGTAGCAGACATTGCTCAACACCTTCAGCAGCCTCTGTTACAGATGGAGAAACAACCATGTCAACAGTGATTGGCCGCCTTTTCGGCCATTCTTTGTTCCTCGGTTGTTCGACTACATTTGGTCTTCAAGTTGCTCTCATCTGACAAATTTCAGCAGACTTGGCCGTTTCATCAATCACTTACGGAGACTCTACTTCTCCAGCGATAGTCTCGGGTATCTTCTCGGTGAGTGATAGACTCATTTGTCTTTTCAAGCTCGGAGAGCTTGGGAAGTCTTCTTCTTCTCTTTGTTTTAACCAAAGGGATTTCTCGCTCCACTTCCTCCTCGGTTCATTGAAGGTGAATGCCTTCGTAGATGTCTTAGGTAGGTAGTCGCCTTCCTTGTTGTGGCGATCCTCTTCTTGATAATCGGAGAAGGGATTAATGGTTCTTCTCCACTGCGGGCTGCAGGGCGGGGAGACACAACTGCGGGGGAAGGTGACTACTGCAGGGACAGGAGCGGGATTTGTTTTTTCTTTCTTTGCGCAGGGCGTGATTCTCTTAGCATTGCGCAGGGCGGCCTTCTTCTTAGGTGGAGGGGACAGTTGTATCTTCGGGTCGGCTTGATTCCCCCTCACTGTGACGCCTCTCTTAGCGTAGGCTCTCTTCTCGTGCGCCAAAGAGGTTTGATCTCGAACATCCTCTTGTTTACATGGAACGCCTTTCCATGTCGAAGAGGACTCCTTTTACCTCCATCACCGCCAATCACTGCACCGTATCCTAGGGAACCTCCAAACATTCCGCCTCCTTGAAGGATTTATTCCCTACATTCGCGAGTCTTGTAGACAAACTCGGCCCAGTTCACTTTCTTTTCTTCAATGATCGCGGCCATTACGATCAATTTCGCTGACTGGACAGTTGGTCAAATCGCCAAATTTGATGTCTATGCATTTGTCAACGATGTCCAACAATTTGTGGTAGTCCTCCTTCAGCAGACCTCTTGTTAGCGGTGTATACTATCTTTTCAAAGATAGTCGGTCTTGGCTACTTCCTTCCAAGCAAGCAGCCAAGTCAACATCGCCTTCATTGATTTCTCGGTGTGCTCCTTCCGCCGTAATGAGCGGTGTTCGCAGAGTGATGATGAACTCCTTCCCGTGAACAGAGGATTTGATCCCCTCATCGTGAATCTCGGCGTTCACATAAAGAAGCGTGCGACCTCTTCCACATAGGTCATCGGAAACTCCATCGTCATAAATGGTTTTAGCCAGGACATGTCGAGTTTTTGCGATCTTCTTTATGAGGGCGTCATCGGACCCCTGTTTGACCATTCCCTCGAAATCCACAAAGAGACCCGGTGTGGATTTGCTTTCCCATCTTGACAAAATCGTGAGTAGATGCCATTTTTCAAGATTTCACCGAATGAAACTTAGAAGATGATTTGAAGATTGATAGGGTTTTTGAGAGAGTTTTTGCCTTTGCTTTTGAGAGAGAAATGAACAGTTTTTGGTAATGTGTGAGAGAAACGGACGAAAATGGTTTAAGTATGGTTCATGAAAGGGCGTGCGGGTGGTTTTTGAAATGTGATCGAAATCAACGGCTTAGATTTTGCACGCCGATTAGCATTTAATGTCTCGTATTTAATGCGACAAAGATTTATATCCAATTATAAGCTTGGTGTGCGCTTTTGCCTGTACACGTCATAATTATCCGACGTTATTCTTAAAAACATTTCATCTTAGTAAAAACGATGGCGTTTTTGTCACTTTGCTTATAAATGACTCACTTATCCCTTAGCCGATTTAACTCTTCTTCTCACGATTCTCCTAGTGACTCATTGTCGCCTAACTCTGCACAAATTGTCTTTCCGATATGGTGATTCACTTAGCCGATTTGAGAGTTCAAACTCTTTTCCCTTTTCGTGTTTCATTTCTTTTCTTTGAGTCTTCTAAGTGTCACTCACCAATTAACCCTAACTCATGCTTGAGTTCTTCAAATCTTGACTCATATAATGGTTTTGTGAATATGTCACCCAACCTGTTTATCGGTTGAAACATATTCCAAGGTGATGTCCTTCTTTTCAACATGATCTCTTATGAAGTGATATCTCGACATCGATATGCTTTGTTCTTGAGTGCAACACAGATTTTGAGTGATTGCAATTGCACTTGTGTTATCACACATGATTGGAATTTCCTTTTCTTCAACTTCATAGTCTCTCATTCTTTGTCTCATCCATAGGACTTGGGCACAACAAATTTTGCCCAGCCTATGTATTCTCGCTTCACCAGTAGAGGTGGCTATTGAATTTTGCTTTTTGCTAAACCAGAAATTAGCTTTGTTTCCAAGCATTTGACATGTGCCTCGAGGTGCTCTTCCCGTCAACTCTACATCCACCATAGTCGAGTCTAAATAGCCAATTAGCTTGAATCCACCTTCCTTTGGATACCATAAGCCAACTTCTTCGCTTCCTTTCAAATATCTCAAGATTCTCTTCGCTACTGATCATGTGGCTTTTTTTTGGAGCAGATTGAAATCTTGCACATACACCTACAAAGAAAGGTGATGTCCGGCCCGCTTGTTGTGAGATAAAGCAATGACCCAATAAGTGCTCAGATCTTGTTTGATCTACGGGTTTGCCATCCGCATCCATATCCATTTTGATCGATGTATTCATTGGTATTTTCACGAAGACTTCTCTTCCATACCAAATTTCTTCATTAAATCTCTCGGTGTATTTTGTCCGACTTATGAAGGTTCCATCCTTCATTTTGTTTCACTTGGAGTCCAAGGAAGAATGTCGCCTCTCCCATCATGCTCATTTCGAATTTGCTTTGCATGAGGTTTGAAAATTTATCACTCACTCTTTGTTTGTGGATCCAAAAATGATGTCATCCACATATATTTGAACAAGCAAGATGCTCTTCCTGTCTTGAATTCTAAAGAGTGTTCTATCCACTTTTCCTTTTGTGAATCCATTCTCGTCAGGAAGTGTGATAAAGTATCATACCATGCTCCGGGTGCCTGTTTCAATCCATATAGAGCTTTCTTGAGTTTGTATACCTTATCTCCAAGAGTCTTCCGCTCAAATCCCGGAGGTTGTTCAACATACACTTCTTCTTCCAATAAACCATTAAGGAATGCACTCTTTACATCCATTTGATATACAATGAAATTCTTGTGAGTCGCATAAAGCGAGAAACATCCTTATAGGTTACAATCTTGCTACGAGGGGTAAATGTTTCATCAAAATCTATCCCTTCTTCTTGGCAATATCCTTTGGCTACTAATCTTGCTTTGTTTCTTACCACGTAACCTTCCTCGTTCATCTTGTTTCGAACACCCATTTAGTTCCAATAACATTTTGATGGGTGGGTCTTTGAACTAATTCTCATACTTTATTTCTTTCAACGATTGACTCTTCTTGCATAGCTTGAATCCAATGTGTGTCATCCAATGCTTGTGACACATCTTTAGGCTCTATTTGTGAGATAAAGCATGTGAACATAGCTTCTTGTTGAGTTCGGATCTTGTTTTGATACCTTCTCTTATATTTCCAATGACTAGTTCTCGTGGATGGTCTCTCACCATCTTACATCAAAGTTGGAGTAAGTTATTTGGATTGATCGTCTTGCTTGCGGCTATGTTGCTTTGATCGATTCTCTCATCATCACTTAGCTGCAGATTTTCCATTTGCTTTTGAGACTCACTTTCTCATCTTCTCTCGAGTTTATAATTCCGGCTTGACTCAAAGATAGGGACTCTTCGCATGGTTGGTTGATTCACTTATCACCGATTCTTCCATGTCTTCTCCATTTACATTTCGCTCATCAAACACCACATGAATGGATTCCTCTCGTAACCATAGTCCTCTTGTTGAGTACTCAGAGGCTTTGCTTTCAGTTGAGTATCCCAAGAAGATACCTTCATCGACTTTAGCATCAAAAGCCTTTAAATTATCTTTGTCATTGTTATGGATGAAGCATTTACATCCAAATATTCTAAAATATGCAACATTTGGTTTTCTCCCGTCCAAATCTCATGGGGAGTCTTTGTCATTTGTCTGTTTATCATGCATCTATTTTGAGTATAGCATCTTTGTGTTTATTGCTTCACCCAAAATCTTTTAGGTAGCCCTGCTTTGCCTAACATGGTCCTTGCCGCTTCTTTAAGTGTTCCTTCTTTCTCGCAACTCCATTTTGTTGTGGAGTCCTTGCTGCAGATAATTCATGACCAATGCCATTTTCAATACAATATCGAGTTATTATGCAATTTACAAACTCGGTTCCTCGATCTTATTTTGATAATGGTTTGACTCTTCTCATTTTGAATCCTCTTCATCAATTTGTGGTAGTTTTAGAGTTTCTTTCTTCTTACACATGAATATTGTCCATGTATATCTTGAGTAGTCATCTACTACCACCAAGGTGTATTTCTTCCCACTTATGCTATTTGGTTCAATGGACCAAATAGATCCATATGTAGCAGATGCAATATTCTTGTTGAAGATGGACATGTCTTTTCTTTGAATGATGATTTGATTTGTTTTCCTTCGACACGCGTCACATATACTCTCCTTCAGTATAATCGAGTTTGGAAGTCCTTCCACAAGATTGCTTCCGCAAGCTTGTTAATCGCTTTGAAATTCAGTGACTCGAACTTCTTGTACCCAATGACAACTTGATTCAATGTGCTCTTTGCTAAAAGACAAAAGTCTTTGGGTGTTGCGATTGACCAATCCACGACATGCATGTTCTTTTGTCCGCATCCTTGCAACACAACTTCATTTGATTCAAGATCCTTGATTTGGCATATACCCATGTTAAATCCAACATTATAACCTCTTGTCACGAGTTGGCCGATGCTTAGCAAGTTAAAGTTGAGTCCTTCAACATATGCAATATCCGTGATTTCTAATCCGTTTTTCTTGATGGATCCAATGCCTCTTATTTCTCCCCGGAGCTTTATTTCCTCCAAATATGACTTTTGCTCCTTTGACTTCCTTGAATTTTGACAGATTTTTCTTGTTTCTGTCATGTGTATGGGAAGCAACCACTATCCATGTACCAGGTTCCTTGGCACTCATTGTTCCTTGAACCCGCAAACAAGGAAGTTAAGTTTTAGGTACTCATATTTGTCCGGGTCCTGAGGGGTTAGTATTGTAAGATGATCCAACCAACCTATAGCCAATTGATTTGACTCTAAGGGGTTGCCATCTATCGCTGCCATAATCATAATTAATTTTGGCAAATTGCTTGGGGATTCTAGGTTCATACAAATTGCCTCTTGTCTGTATGCTGTGTATGTGTTTTAGCAATTGTCTTCTTTGGGTAGTTGTGATATCTCTCGAGTGTAGTGCCAGGTGCATATGTGTGCCGATGAAAGCTCTTATACCTTTGGAATGGCCTTTCTTGAGTTCTTGGCCTTTGCCATTTGGGCTTATATTCCATAGGTCTTTCCGATAGTTCACATTATTCCAATCACTTGGCTTGGGTATTTTCTACCATTCCCATTATATGTGTTTCTTTCATAGAACTTCCGGGGTTTTTGGTAGCTCTGCTTTCTTCTTTACTGAGTATTTCTGTTTGGAGTTTTTGAGGAACTCGGTGGATTTCTTCTCTGTTGCCCTTTCAAAGACACTCAACTAGTTGTTTTCCTTTTCCTTTATAACCAAGGCCGTTTGCTTGTAATTGTGCTTTGGAATAAATGTGTGTGCACCATTTGGAGTTTTGGATTTTGAGATACTTCATTGCTTGAAGATCCTTTTTCCAAAATTACTTTTGAGCTTGACACAAAGACGAGAGGAATTAAATCCTAAGTCTGTCTTGTCTCCACACTCTCTTTGACTCATAATAAGATCATCCAATGATTTAGATGCCTTAGTGAATGAGGCAATCACATTTTTTGAGGTCATTTTCCTTTTTTTTATAGCAACTATTTTCGCTATTAGCTTAGCATTTTCAGTCTTTAAACTTTCATTCTCATCACCTATTTGACTTAGAGTAGTACTCGGCTCCTTAGTGTTTGTGAGTTTCGCTCTTTTAGTAGTTGTTTTCCTCATTTAGTAGTGTGTGTGAGGATTTAATGTGTTCAAAATCTTTCATCATTTTGCCTAATGAATCATAAAGATCGAGTGGGTGATGAAGTGTGTGTGTCACATTCACTATCACTAGAACCGAGTGTGATGAGTCGAGTGTACCTCATCTTCTTGGTCGGGTTGGTCTTGCTCCTTGGCCATCAAACGGATCAAGGCTTCTTCTTCAGAGTCACTTGAGTAGTCGCCTTCACTACTCTCAATCAACCGTGTCTCTTGACTTGGCCGTCTGTCTCGGATCTCTGCAGCCAACATTCGCTTTTTCTTTTCTTGTCTTCTTTCTCTCAAGACCTTTCTTTCTTCTTCATTCGTATTTGTTGACTACATGATATGGGCAATCAATGGCATAGTGATCCGGTTGCCTACGCTTCAAAGATAGATTTTCAACCTTTTGATCACCTCTTTCCATTCTTGGATTGTCACCCTTTGATATTCAACCTTTTTGATGCTCGTTCTCTTGGTTGGCCTATCTTCCCTTGACATGGAGGAGCCGAGTGTCTTCCGGAGGATTCGCCCTTGCCTCTCTTGTAGTTCTTATTGAAGAACTTGTTAAACCTTTTAACCATCGGGCTATTTCCTCCGGGGTCAATGACTTCTTTGACCTCGGCTCTCTTGTCATCCTTAACAATTAGAGAAGTTGTTTTGGGCACACCGCCTCCTCTCTTGGTCTTTTCTTCTCACTCAAATTCGTAGGCTTTGAGATCCGAGAATAGCTCATGGTTGGATGTCTTTGATAGGTCCATGGAGTGTCTCATGGCCATGACTTTCATATCCCACTCGGTTGGGAGACTTCTTAGAATCTTCATACACATTTCCTTCTATGTATATTCTTTTCCAAGTGCGAGATAGCTCGTTGGTAATTTCGTGAACCGAGCATCCAGTTGATCCAAGGTCTCTCCCGCAATCATTTTGAAATTCTCAAATTTTCAGACATACCATCGATAATTTATTTTCCTTGATTTGCTTTCGAGCCTTCACAAATCAATGTTAGCTTGTCCTAGATTTCTTTAGCCGTTTTGCATGATTTGACTTTATTGAACATGGGTTTGTCCAAGGTTTTGTAAAGAATGTCCATGGCCACATTGTCCAGGTTATATCTTTTTTCGTCATCATTTGTCCATTGACTCTTGGTTTTTCAACCATAGCTTGTCTAGAGCAACATCCTCTTCACCTTCATTTGTAGCTCTCCTTACAAATTTGTGTTCACTTTTAAAATTTGCAAGAGTAGCCCATCCTCTATCACTATCCACATCTCATCATTTAATCTTTGATAGATGAGTCCGCATGCGAATTTTCCAATCATCAAATTCTTCAATTGTGAACATAGGGATGCGTGTCAAATTTGCTTCCATGATAATAACTTTTAATGATAAAAAGAGTTTTGAAAAACTTAAGTACTAAAAAACAGACTTTGAAAAATTTGGAGATCTAGTTCAAGAACCGGTCGGAAGGCTCAATGAACCAACCGCTCTAATACCACTTGTAGGTCCCAAGGGTGTGAGTGTAAGGTTTAGAAGGGGGTTGAATAAACCTTACCAACTTTTCGATTTAGTCCTTTTAAATGTTCAAAGTTGATACTACATACTTGTTGTGTCCTTGGTGGATGACTAATTTGGTTAATTAGTAGAGTTAGTCACTCAACAAACTCGACGAAATTGTTGATAGAATAACTCGAGTTGTTAAGATTAAAGACATAGTTCAAGCGTAGTTTGTTTTTTAAGGAAGACTTAACACCCTTAAACTTGGTTTAGTTTTGATTTAATGCTTGGTTTTAGTACTTAGAAATTATCAAGTGGATAGCAAATTTATACAGAGAGAGTTAAATAAATAAGATGCAAGAATTAAAGTCTTTGAAATGTAAATGACACGATAAGGTTTTATAGAGGTTCGAAGATGGGGTATTTCTTCTACTCCTCTCTTCTCCTACTCCCTGGAGGAATCCACTAGGTATTGATCAAGTATATAGAGTGGTAATGACCCGGATACAAGTCTTGATCACACACGGTGACTTGATCCTTTGGGACTCGGTGGAGATGCCTTGGTCACGCAGGTGGCTTCTCGCGACGACTCGCCTTCTTCACAGGGCGGCTTTGTACTTGCTACTACAACCCACTTGCTCAAGCTCTTTGGATTTGATCACGAAGCCCTCCAAAACTTGAGACCGGTTCGACGACTTGAACCTTCCTACAATCCTCCGTGGAATGTAGACCCCTTGATTCTTCAATAATTTCTTCTTCAACCGATTGAAGTCATCTTTCCTTCACGGGTGAGTGTTGGATTGATTTTCTTCGTAGTTTAGGCTTGAGGATTGAACTTGAATGATTTGAGAATATTTTTGGTTACAAATATTGCTTTTCTAGCTCGTATTTTTTTTTTTTAAATGTCAAGGTAACCAACATTCTCTCAAATAAACTCCAACCTTTTATAGCGTTCTTTTGAAAATTTGCCCGTTGAAGAGATAGATAGCTTATTCTCAAAAGACACTTGTGGTCGTTGGCTTGTCTTGTTGCGATCCTTGGAATTGCCACTTCCTCGTATGAATTGTTCTTGACTTTTCGTAGTTCGACATGGTGCAGTGTTTCCCATGGTTTATTCATTTTGCACGCTTCTCGGGATTGAGCACTTCAAGAAAGGTAGCATGGAGGTATTACTTGTTTAAGTAATTCTCTTGATTTCGTGCAACGGATCTCTTTCGATTATCTCGACTTGACCGCATTTCCTTGCTTTCCAAGGTGACTTAGAGTCGCCTTCCAATCATGGATGACTCTTCTATCACTTCAATTTGAGACTTGGCTATCTTGAGTTGACTTGACACGATATTTTACTCATTTGCATCTCGGTTGTACCTTGATCGAGTTCCGTCTTCTCTTCTTTGCCATACTCACTGCCTTGCAATGAGTCTTCCTTCTAGTCTCTTGTCTTCTTGCATGTTTAGGCATAGGTGATTTAACTCTTGACCAACCCCTATTTATTACAATGCGTTTACAACAAAAATGGGGTGCCAACTTCCTATTCTAAGTTTTACGTGGCATTCATCAAAATCTAAACAATAAATTTCCCAACAGTTTAGGGTTTGGATTAAGGTTTGGATTAGTGTTTAGATTAGGGTTTCGGGTTTAAGGTTTAGGGTTTTGATTCGGGTTTAGGGTTTAGGGTTTGGATTCGGGTTTAGGGTTTAGGGTTTGGATTTGGGTTTAGGGTTTGGATTACGGTTTGGGGTTTGGATTAGGGTTTAGGATTAGGGTTTAGGGTTTAGTGGTATGGTTTAGGGTTTAAGGCTTAGTGTTTGGATTAGGGTTTGGGTTGGGTTTAGGGTTTTTCCTCGCACACACTGCAGCCCAAAATCATCATTTTTGAGACCCAACATCCTTTCCAACTACTCCCAATTTTCAGCCCAATTGTTGGCCCAAGTATCAGCAACCATAAAACCCGAAATAACTTAATAGCCCTCATTTTCAGGCCATTTTCCAGCCCATGAAACACCCAACTACTCCCTCAAAATACATGCCATATATATCAACTCCCAAACAAAATCAGTCCACCCACTCCACAGATTAATGTCTGAAGAATTCAGCCCACAATCGTGTTCATATATGGCTTTCGATCCACCTCAAAACATCTCATCCTCAGTTATAAAACCTCAAACCATTAATCTTAAAAGCTAAAAGCCGATCTAAAAGTGTTTTTTTCTAAAACAACTCACCCAGTTTGGCGTTCAGAACGAAACGCACAATCAACACCCATCACACCAAAATCACTTGAAGCAACTTTTAAGCTTAACAGCCTAGTTTATAATCAAACACGTGAGTTTAAAAGCTAAAAGCTGCTCCAAAAGCGCATTTTTCGAAGGAACCTGCCCCAATTTGGCATCAAACGAGCCAGATTTCCTCCACTGCTCAACAGAATAGAAACAAAACCCTTTCAAATACCAAGCACAACCAGAATACCAAATTCAAACAACCACTGGCAGCAACTTTTAAGTTTAAGAGAAGCTGAAAAAAACTCCATGCAGACCCAAAATTGAAAGAAAAACATGAGAAGCCCCACCTCCAAACATCACCTCCTAAAAAATCAGCCAAACAAATTATGTCACCCACCAACCCAGCTCAATTCCACTCAACAAAAGCTGAAAGCTGGGAGCTAAAATCAGAAAACGGGAAGTGGCAAATTGAGAAACCAAATGAACTAATCATCAAACATCAATCCTCCAAAAATCAAACCGCCAAATACGCACTTAAGATAGGCACTTAAAATAAGCACCTAAGTTAAGCACTTAAATTCTAGTTGTGAAAAGCAAGAAGCCCGAACCAAACCGTTCAGCAATCGTGGGAGAGTTGAGGATGAAATTCTTCAGTATTTTGCTAATCACAACCTAGATTAGCCAAAAAAAATCCGTTGGAGCATTGCTGCAAAGAAAACACAAATAATCCAGCAATTGCATAAAGATATTGCTTTGGCTGCAGATTCTAGATAATGAAAAATAAATGGTAATTCCAGCATTGGGAAAAGAAAACACACACAGAGACTAAGTAGAATTCTGTAATTCGAAAGAAATGTCTAAGGGCTTGAAAATGCAGACTTTGAGAGTTATCAGATAAGAATATATTTTGAGTCTGAGAGTATCATTTCAGCAAAGGATAAATGAGATATGACAATATGATTCTGACGACAGAGAGACTCTCAAAAAAGAATGGGGTGAAATATTTACAAGTGAGAAACCACATCTACCTGTTTTCCAGCAGTAGCTTAATTCGTCGCTCTATTTCTACTCTGGTAAGTTGTTCATTGCTAAGTGGAGCAACTGATACTTCATGCATTGCTCTTCCAGCTTCAGCATGAAAAGCAATAGTGTTGGTTGTTCATAAGTTGACACATACCTCATTATCAGGTATAGCAGCTCCTTCAAACTTTTAAGACCAACATCTATAAAAATTCAACCAATATATATACTGTCTTACACACTCGTTGTTGATTCACATAAGTGGTTCCAATAAAATCAAAATTTTTAATTACTATTATGTGAGCATGTGAAAACTAATTTCATTAATAAATTACATTTTATACCGGTGATTCATGCTGATAATGTTTTATACCCAGCAAAAATGTATTACCTTCCTTTTGCATTCGCCTACTAAGTTGGCCTTTAACAGGCGATAAGTCACCACCATCAGAGGTATCGTCCAACTCACCGCTGGTCTCATTTTCCATCCAATCAGAAGGAGAGCGCCATTTTACAAAATCTTCTAATATGCAACCTGGATTTGCTGCCTGACAATAATCACAAGGCAAACTAGATAAGTCCTTGAAGCTTTTTCTCATACCAAACAAGAAAGGCCTAAAAAAGAAGAAAAAAGAAAGAAGAAAAGCATAGTGTCTCATATTGAAAAAGAACCTGCTCAATCGAAAAAAGAAAGAAAAGCATAGTGTCTCATATTGAAAAATACCTTCAGAAACAGATAAACAAAGGTTCTCGGTCGAAACTACTGTCATTACAAAATGGTGTATTTGAGACTATTTCTTCATGTTAAAAGAACCTGCTCTTAGGTGGTGTATGTATTATAGAAATCGAACAATTGAGGTAGGGGGAGGGGGTACACTTTCCTCGCGAGGAACACTACCTAGCAAAATAAACAAGGGAAATAATAGAAGACCACCCGTGTATAATATAAATCGGCCTAGACAATCATTCGGCACCAAAACCAAAAATGATACTGAATGTTGTTGGGCCTTGTTGTTCATAAAATCTCAAACAAAACGAAATCTTGAAAGAGCCAAAAACCACACCAAAATATCTTGAATCAACTATTTTGCTTTGTAAGTGCAAATCTTTTAGTTTTTCATATTCTTAGTTCAGAGGAAAGTTATAGTATCTACTATCTAGGCAACCTCTTAAGCACACTTAAGCAATCAATTCAATTAAGCTCCTGGCAATCTCCACATTCCTACTATGTCAGAGACAAAATTATTCAAACGGAGAATATGAGAAAATGTCATTAGCAATGTCAAAAACATATATTATGAAAGCAAAGCCCGAGTAACACTCTCAAGATAAGTGTTATTTTAGGATTGAAGGCATCAATTGCAAACACTGCTTCCATTTTCAGCCCATTTTTCATCCCACAAACCATCTACCACAGCCCATTTTTCCTTCAACTTACACACAAAATTGTAGCCCATTTGTTCCTCATATTAAACACTTCAAGCCCAGTGAATCAGCCCATCCTTTCCAATGCAGCAACACAAACACTCATGAAGCCGAAAAGCGCTTTTCCAGCTTTTTTAGGAAAACTGAAATTATCATTGTTAAATTCGGGGGGACTTGGTACGGTCCCACACATGAAGCGTACCCAACATGGGGAAAAGAGCCCAAGCCCACCAAGTGAATTCCATCCTAAAAACTGTCTGCTCATGTTTCTCTAATTTGTCTTTCCTTCTAATCTAATATTAGATACAATATTAGAATTTTAGATACAAGATTAAGGATCTTCCACACCAGGCTTGTCATGAATGCCCAGTTGAGCCCACCAGAGTACCATAATCTAATGATAAAAACATATGAACAAGATATCTGATGATAAAACATATGAACAAGACGAAACCTTAAGAAACATAATTGTAAGTTTTTGACAGAATAGCTATGCATGACTAGAGAGAGAGAGAGAGAGAGAGAGAGAGAGAGAGAGAGAGAGAGAGAGATGGGGTTTGGAACATGTGCAGCTATGAAGCAAACAGAATGTTGGGCCATCTCAGAGGCACCATTCTCAACTCCCCAATAGTTTCAACAGTTTTCTACAATGAATCACAATGATATCAGAGGCAAAAATAGGATCTTTACATATTTTGATGGCTTAAATATACAACATATATTTTAAGTTGTGTTTGCAATAGCACTTTTGGCTATTTTATGCTAGATGGCTGCAAGTTTGATGTATTTACGCAAAACTATGTAATATTTTGAAAAGAAAACCCAATAAACAAGAAAAGAACTGAAGTACAATACAAACTTATCACAAAGCAAAAGTTGCCACTTTCATCAGTTTGTTTCAATTGGGGTTTGACATTCTCTAGTCGATGAGTCAAAGCAACCTAGACATTGAGATGATATACTCACTTGTACCAAGCCATGGAAAGCATAAATTACAAAGCATTTCACATTTAGAAAGACAACTGATGTAAACAACTCGTAGATAAGTTTCAGAAAAGTTCCCAAAATGACATTTGCAGCAAACTAGCTGTCACCACAATCAGTCAATAAATCAATCAGTGGGTGCAAACACCCTCAATGTCACTACTGCCATCCAAACAAATTAAACTTTGCAGATCTCGAGATAAAAGCTCTTTCATTGTGAGCAGAAAATGGCAGCAAGAAAGAGTGAGAAAAGTGCAGGATATCACAAGTTTCAATTTGAAATACTTGTCAGTCCTATACCTTGGGGCTCCTCATTATAAAGAAATGTTAAAAAGGGAATTGTTTTTTGATCGAATCCAGAAATTTAGAAACAAAATTCAAGGGTGGGAGTCTAGAAACTTATCATTTGGCGGTAGGTTGTTGCTTATCAAGAGTGTTTTTTCTTCTATGACTAATCACATCTTTCAAGTTATCCATCCCCCTAAATCAGTTATACATCAATTGGAGCAAATAATGGCTCGGTTTTTTGAGGGCACGTACATATGGGAAAAGAAAGGCTATGCATTAGATCTCATGGGACTCTATATGCAAACCTTATATTGAATGGGGGGCTGGAAATAAGATCTCTGATGAATGGGGTTATTGCATTCACCTACACGCTTTGGTGGAGATTTAGAATCCAAAACTCTTTATGGGCCAGATTTTGGCTAATGATGCTAAAACAAGTTGTTGGATCATAAGTTGATTTTCGAAATGATTTGGAAAAGCACTTTTGGCTTTGTCATAGTTGAGATTTAGAAGATGATTCTGCACATACAAGTTGTTAGAGTCCAAGTACGAATTTAGGATGACAAAGCAGGGGGATATTTGGATGGGCTGCTTTTAGGTTTTTTAAGCTCAAAAGTTCTCGTGAATATTAAGTATGTATTGGGAGCCTGGGAGGAATGGGTTGAATCTTTGAGGTCGTTCTGAAGAATGATACTGTGAATTGGGACTGCATTGATTTGTTATTTTTGGCCATAATTTGAGTAAAATGGGACTGTACGGGATTGAATGGATATTCTCAAGCTTTTCGAAAATAGCTTTCTTAAGATTAAAAGTTTTGGTCTTTGATACTTTGGCAAGAACCTACATAGGAAATCTTAACAAGTGCAATAACATAAAATTGTCCAATAGCATGACCACAGAAAAAAGCATTACACCATCAATGAAAATTATACCTTGTGCAGTGTCTGTATAAAAAGCTTAACATCAAAACACCAGGCTGCTTGCACGCTTAAGAGGAGCTGAAAAATTGAAGCTAAGAATTAAAAAAGGAATGGGTGGGGGGGCAAAAAAGGCTAATTATTATTATGTGAGCATGTGAAAACTAATTCCACAAACTAGCTCCTCACAACAACTTCAGACGGCATGATACAATAATCGAAAGTATTTAAAGCAATAGGTGCATGGGAGTGTGTGCGCTATACAGCAAACTGATATCTTCTCCTTTCTTAACCAAACACACTAGTTGAGAGGGGGGGAAAGAAAAAGAAAATCACACCTGCCTAGCATGAGATACATGAATCAACAAATCACAATTTTCAATAGACAAACTTAAAATGTATGTACATCGAAATATGATGAATGATTGTTTATGATAGTGACTCACCAACATATTCCCGACATACATCACCGTCAGCAAAACTATCAAAGTCAAAAATATAATTTCCCCCCTGCAATAACACAAATAAAAGACTGTGTCACACTTACACTAAAACATGGGAACAAGTTATGCTACTCTGAAAAATCTGAAAGTGTAAGTATGCAACTTATAATGAGCAAGAACCTGGTCTTGAGTAAGATTAAGCAGGCCCCGATTACTGGAACCCTCCTTGATGAATTTCTGCCCTGAAATTTTCAAATGGTGAAAAATACAAACACTTCAAACGTCAGCTTACACTTCAATGGATATGTGAGACATAGTTGAATGTTACATTCAATGAAGATGAAATGTGAATTCCATCAAGGACTAGGTATTCTTGATTTGTAATTATATAAATACGATTTCCAAGGGCATTTCACTTAGTATATGAGTTACTAAGAACTTCTCTCTGTATCCTAGTAGGGAAGAAGCGACAAGCACCTTTAATCTTCTTAAACTCGACGTTTATCTTTGTGGTTAATTTTGTATCATTTGGCATAAAAATAATTTTCTATGCTCGGAAAGAAAGAAAAACACGCCGAAAAAACAGTTAAATTATAAGTCACACTTCAAAATTCAGTGATACTTCAATCTCTTAAATAGAACACACCAATCATCCAACAAGTCCTATTAAGGCACCAGTTGTGCATGACTACAAGTCCAGAAATAAGTTAAAAGTTTGATACACATTGTATGACACGACAATACAACACCATGATAGATGGAGCGAGAAAGGGTTGTTAATACTTCACACAACTTAATTAATAGTTCCTCAAACTATATCGACAATTCAATGATCCCAACTATACGTAAAAACAACACATACAATACTGAGAATATTAGGGTTCAATACCAATTTGAGAACGCCGACAACCCCGGGATCCATGATAGTTGAAACTTCTCAATAACATTGAAAATAATGTGTTAGACACAATTTTTAAAATATTGTATGCATTGACTCTGACTTCGTGTGTATTTCTAAAAATATATGGCAAGCCTGATAAACCATAAACTTGAATTTGTCAAAAAACAAGAATCACCTAATTATGAGAATACCACATAAACTTTCTTTTTTTTCCTAAATAACCAACAATAATTTGAACGAAATTACCACCCTCGGTTATAAAGAATACCCAATTAAAATCCCAAGTTTAATAATTCAATTATTTAATTTATCATCCAAGTGATTTTAACACATACTCACACAAAAAATCAATAAACCGACATTTATTTCTCCATTTTTAACAAAAATAATCAAACCCATTTGAAAGGATTTAAGAAGAAACAATCCACCCACCTTCAAATTGATAACAAATTTTCCAAGTCAAGTCCTCAAATTGTGATCCCCAAGTGATGAGCAAGCTAATTAACCAAATACGATCAGTGAAATCTTCCCCCCTCCCCCCAGTCTCACGGCCTCTTCAATTTTAAGCCCCAATTCTTTGATGTTCACTTGCTTAATGATATTTAAGGGTATTTGTAATAAGAAATTGGTGTAGATGATGACAAGTTTCTTCTCCTTCCTCACTAATCCGTAAGGCTGAGGTGTAGAAAGTAGCAGACTCTTTTTCTTTTTCTTGGTTCGAAGTATGAGAAGGAAGAGGAATTAGTCATTATACCTTGTTTCTTGGAACCAAAAAGATAGGGTAACAAAATGTAAAATTATACCCATCGGTTTTCAGTCTCGATATTAAACGCATAAGTTCTAAACCTCAACTCATTATTCTTAAACTTCATTCTTGAAACGTCATTTTTTTAAAAGTATAACCGTTAAAAAAATTGTTGAATAAACGAGCAAGAGAAATTACAGTGTAGTTGGCGGCTTGGAAGAGAAGAGTGGAGTCCTCGGAGAGGCTTGAGCGGACCGCCACCATAAGCACATTGGCAATGAGAGTTCAGACTGAAAATGAAATTTGAGAAGAGTGGAGTCCTCGGAGAGGCTTGAGCGGACCGACACCCTTTTCCCCTCTGTTTCTCGTGTGTTTGTATGGTAAGGGAGTTCTTTTGAATTAAGAGGATAACTGGATAAGGGCCAAGCGGTTACTAATACTACGTTGCTTAAAGCCCAATTTTGTTTCTTATGGGCCAAAACATTTGCCCTTTCATGCAGAGTTAACACAAATCCAATGGCCTACTGAAGGCCTATTATATAAAAAGCATACACTTATTCGGTCTCATTTTAGGGTTTGTTCTTTTTTTTTTAAGCCCAAAGCACATTAAAGCCCATAAACCTAATCCAATTATTACCCAAAATTTAGGGCAAAATTAGTTTTTCCTCCAGCCCACGCACAGCGATATTTCTGCGGGAGAATCAGAGAGCACACGCGATTCTATTTGGAAAGTTTTTTCTTCCATTTGCTGTGGAAATTGAAGGTAAGTTTTATTCGATCTTGTCATCTTTCTTTTCTTCTTCTTATTTCTTCCTTCTTCTTCTCCTTTTTTTCTTCCTTTTTCTGGCGATTTCTGCTCCTTTTTCCCTTTTTTTTTTTTGGCGATTTATGCTCCTTTCTTCCTAGAAGACTCTGCCTTTTTCCTCTTCTTTCTGGCTAACAGCAAAGTAGCAAACCAACTTTTATTTATTTATTGTGCAGACTGTGTAATATTGTAATATGGAGAGTGGAAGTGCGAGTGCAGCTGGAAAACTCTTTGATGCTTTTGTTGTTTGGCTAATGAAGTGTTATGTTTATGTCATTGTTGGTGCATATGGTTTAATTTTATATTGAATGATTTTGTTTTTTATCATTTGAGAATATTATAGTATTATAGATAATATTTCCAAAATTTTGCGCCTTGCTCGAGTCAGGCGAGCGCATTTTTTGCGCCTCGCGCCTCGGGCGATATAGGACCTTGTCTCCTTGAGTGAACCTTACCACCGCTTTGACTACCTTGCTTTAAACCCATCTTTGCTTCAAATTCTGGGATGATATCACCTCGGTTTCCAGTTCCAGACGCGTGAAGATCAATAAGATGCTGTCATTTTAATCAAGAGGAACACAGGTACATTTATATTTCACAATGATAGAATATTTTCCTCTGGAAATTTCATGTGTCTATATGTGATTTGTTTTCGTTTTCTTTTTATGATTTTTCACTAGGAATCAAATTGGTCTGGTGTACAGAAGAGAAAGAGAGAGATGGAGAATGGAGAAGGCAATTTAGAAAGCAAATTTTCGGGGTTGACGGTTAGTGATCCCTACAATATCAATGGCAGTGATGGATTGTTTCAGGTTATGAAAGCAGTTGAAGCTGCTGAGGCCACCATCAAGCAGCAGGTATTTTCCTTTTTCTCTGGCGCATGCTACTGGTCCAGGGTTTTGGTGGACTTATGATATACCTTCAATCCAAATTATCCATTGACTACTTTTGCAACTATGCACTGTGTTTACCCTTTTAACCATTTTAAGTATGAGTTTTTCGACGACGAGTCTGCCTGGAAACCTGTCATACCATATTTCTCTATATGAAAAATTAGCATTTACTCTCATGAGTTTTCAGTCTCCTGCCTGGTGGCAAATATAACCATTATTTCTGCTTTGATCTCTCGGCTATCATATGTTGCTTTATTTCAGATTGAGCAAGTATTTTATTGCCCTATTTGTGGGAAATTTGAAATCCATGCCTATATTGAAAGTATACCATGTTAAGACAGAACAGATCGAGCAATTTATTACTTTCTTACAGTCCTGCAGCGTCATTTCGGACTAGTTCCATTAAGTAACTACTGCTCATTCAATTATCAAACTCAATAAGAAAGTAGGAACACTGTAACCCCAAAGAATTTTGCTTGATCTTGTAGTGTCACTATGTTGGCTGCCTTGTAATAGCTACCACATTCCAGGTGATACACTAAGTGCTCAGAATAAAAAAATGTGAGATAATAAAATCAAAGGTCTTTTTGTCAAAACCTTTTCTGATGAAATTGTGGATACAATTTAAAAAGAAAACATGAGCTAACTTATGAGCTTTTTGTTTTGTTTTGTATACTGAGTATGGTAACATGCATTGGCTGAATAAGTAATAAAATGAATGTGCCAGTTGTTTGCATCATCAATAAAATCATTGTTACTTGTTTTATAGCCTCAAATGCAGTTGTTTTGCAACATAAACTCAACTTCAATTTTAGTGGCATGTGGATATGGTCATTACATACACCATATGTGTATGTTATGCTTGTGCATAATATGGTCAAAAGAGTGGCAACTCTTGTATGTACCTAAATAATTGGATTATTTGAAATTGTTTCTCATGTGTGCCGCTTCGATATAGTTCTAACCCCCTTCCTTTTTGACACTTCTATTCGGAAGCTACCAGCACTTTACAGAAGGTGATCTCTTATCTGATCAATTTCTATGAACCTGAGAAAATCATTAGGGCAGTGATGTGGGATGTTTGGTATTTAACACATTTAAATGAAAAATAGGCTCTTTTAAATTTTTGGTTGATATTGCGGCCACTAAGTTAAGAGTCCTCCAAAATTGCTAGACTTTTCTGCTCAGTATAAATTTAATGTCAAGACCGTCCATGGATATTCCCTGACTTCATGACTGTGTCTGCTTGACAACAACCCTTGTATTTTTCATTGCCTGTAGTAAACTGATATCCAACCTGATATACACAGCATTGAGATTCTATACCTAATATTGAACTTCCTATTGTATCCTTGTACGAAAGTATTTCAAGTTTAAGAAACTAGGAGGATTCTGCCCTTGTAATTTGCTTCCTAATTTTGTTTCTGCTAAAAAGAAAGTTGGGCTTGCTGCATTACATAGCTCATTACTTTTTGTTGTTTCACACTAAACTTACCATATGACCCTCACTTCTGTTTGTCAGTCCAATTTTGACATTTGTGTAGATCGATTAGCGGAAGAGAAATTTAGATTTGTCCGGCATGTGCGTTGAAGGTCTCCCAAGTTTCTATGTATGATTGATTACATAAAAGTTCCATTCATTACATTCAAACAATCAACAACCTTTGGATCTCTGATGTAAAAATCCCCGCCTAGCCCCGGTTAATCCCCGCCAAGGCGCTAGGCCCCCCTTATCCGCCTACGATTTGTTTTCCGATTAGGCCCGCCTAATCCTGCCTAACCCCGCCTAGGCGCTCGGCCCCAATCTGCCGCCTAGCGAGCGCCTAGCGCTTTTTACAACATTGCTTTGGATAATTATTAAAAATATTTGAAGGGTAATATGTTCACATAAAGAGGAATGTGTTGCTCAAATGTTATAAGATATATAAAAAACTGGATGTGTAACATTGTCTTGGGGCTCAGACAAAAGTCAATGGTAATATCAGCCCATGGTGAAGTAGGTTGTATTATTTATTAGATGATCCTTACATACATAACGTATATGAAAATTGTCAACATAGTAAATCCCACTTCAACTTTAGCTGTTTATACAAAGCTTGAACACATTTAGCATTTCGTCCCTGTAAAATTGCTCTATTTAGGTTTTATTTAATTATCTATTATCTTGCAGAGAAAAACTTATCTGACCTTCTGAATAGACACCATGTAGGAGGAAACCACCTTGCAAATCTTCACATATTTCTTGTACTTAATGGCCCAGAATAAAAATTATTTTTCATATGGACATCTAAACCCCAGAACTTGAGCTTTGCATGATAGATACTAGATAACTAAGGAGAACACTTACTAAATGCATAAAAAAACTCAATTATGAATTTTAATTTATATAGGTTTTAGCTGAAGACCACTTTGACATGCCTCAAATAAGATTTTTGTGAAATGAGGTGCTATACAGAATTATCAAAATAGAAAATATGTTATAGTCTCATCCTGAATGAGTCAGGGCATGCCATCTGAATAGTTGGACAAGTGAGCCACAGATTGCTTGTATATGCAACTGCTCTTCCCTCATGACAGAGAAATGTTCTGATTCTGACGTGAAACATCATTGTCCACCTTAAACTATTCTGAAATCAGTGGTGTGGAAATATTAAAATATCAGCTTTGCTTTTGAGTGAATTAAAGATGCTCTCTGCCTGGATTGTAGTTAGTTAAATTGCAGTAATGAGATTATTAGTAAATGACAGAAGGTGGATAAGCATTGGAAACCGTGAATATCATTACTTTCCAAGTTTTGGCCAGTCAACAATTTATGCACCTTTGATGTATGAGCTCTGGGACTTGCAGCTGAAACTCCAAAAGCCTAAAAAGACAATTTTCAATCTTAAAGAACAGTTTATCAAATGATTTCATGCGTTCCTTGCTACAAATTACTCATCTCCAAGTGTGGATGTTCTCTCAGCATTTCAGTTAATGGAGTCATGGTTTTGAAAAACGTAAACGGGTACTGAGGTGTTTTTTCCCTATGAAGCGGGGCGTAAGCCTCGAGGCGGGTTCGAGGCGTAAGCCTCGTCATGAAAGCTCACATTAAAATCCATAGATACCAAAACAATCTTAGAGTTTTTCCCAAAATACACAACATAAATAGACAAAATAGAAGTAAATATAGGTCCAATTACTTAAGAGGATTCTAATTTCTAAAGTTTTTCAAGTCATTCATTCACTACTGTTGTTATCACTATCATTAGCATCATCATCGTCATCATCGTCATCATCATCATCAAGAAGTCTGCATTCTAGAATATCTTCTTCTCTGGAAGTGCTGAAAGTTGCAGAAGAGAGGCTGTTTTATTTTTCTTGCTTCTGCAGATGCAATGTTACTATGGAAAAGTCTTGTCTTTTGTTTTATGCTAGCATGGGCTTATGATTTCTTTGTCTGATTGTCTCACAGCTTTTTAATAATATAAACCTAGATTCTAGAATAAATAATCAGCCTTTTCTTATTCTATTGGCTTAGTGGGGAATAAAAGTGGTTTTCTGGATAAAACAAAAGCCCATACAGTAGGGTGTTCAGTTTTTTTAGCAGAGGC
Source organism: Rehmannia glutinosa (assembly GCA_016081115.2). Taxonomy (NCBI): domain Eukaryota; kingdom Viridiplantae; phylum Streptophyta; class Magnoliopsida; order Lamiales; family Orobanchaceae; genus Rehmannia; species Rehmannia glutinosa. The sequence continues at coordinate 164,921 of JABTTQ020003304.1, forward strand.
GCACGCCTCCCCAAAATATAACAATTTAATACGCCTCGAATCCTTCAATATGCGCCTCGATTTGAGGCGCGCCTCGAGGCGTGCGCCTCGTACGATTTTCAAAACCATGAATGGAGTAATTGAAAAAGTTGACAAAATTATTTGTTCCTTAAGGAAGAATTGATCCTCGTTAGTTTATCAGTGTTCTGCGAAGGTAGTCACTGCACCAGAGGGCTAAATCTGTACAAACTGTGACAACTGCTTACTTTCAAATGTTTGGGCAAGTTAATAATTTTACGCACTTTTGATTTATGACCTCTGGAACCTGTAACAAAAACTTCAAAAGCCTAAAAAGCTTTGTAATCATAGTTTACTATATTGATGTCAAGCCCGCCTTAACATTTACCTAAAAAAGATCCATAATATCATGATTTACATTACATACCAATTTCGATAGCCATGGCAGTGATTTGGATATTCAAATGCTATTTCTGGATTTTCACATGGAGAGATCAATGATACTTCACTATTTAGTGTATTTGCGGGACCCAATTCAACTCAAATTTCCATCCCATGCAAAACCCTTTTTATTCTGCTTAGTCTTATCTCCATGTAGGGGAGATTTTAATATAGATTCTATGAGAACTGGCGTTGGTACTTTTGTGAAATCCCTAGTCCCTATCTGCAACTATGCCAGTAATTTGGTTACAAATGATGATCACACAAGGTTAGAATTCTAGCTCTTCCAAATTGGTGCTTTACTGAATGCTCAGATACTTGTGGATTGTATTGATTCCCTGGGTTTCCTAAATGAGCGATCCACTATCGAGTTAATCACTACATGAATATTTTTTTTTTAATCATCTATGACGTCAGTTATCTATGCTTCATAATTTCTGGTGATCAAGATGAGTTTTTAATTGTTTGATTCACAAACTTTCACGAACTTTCATGTTTGATTAAGATTTGGTTTTTTTTTTTTTTGGAGGCGTCTTTATATCTGGCTGCATATCTAAATGCCCATAGGATAATAAAGAGTCTGGAGACTGTATTCTCTCATGCATCTTTCTGACCCTACAATCTTTAGTTAAATGAGAGACTTGATAAATGAATAACATGAGGACTACATGAATCCCCAAGGGAATGAGCAATTGTTCATCTTACCTTATCTGCCCCAATGCAGCCTTCTGTTCCGTAAAATGCTCAAAAGTAATATTATGATTACAAAATCTTTATTTAATATTTGAAATGATCTTTGCCCTTGATGGTAATCCAAAACATGCCTTCCCTTTGAAATGAAGCAACATGTCACAATCAAAATCTATACTCTATTGTAGTTGAATGCTATTGTAGTTCATTTTCTTTTACCAATATTTTATTCTAAGTGATGACCTTGTTATTTGCACCCATGAGCCTATTAATAATGTTAATCTAAAAAATGAACTTGTTTTTTGCATTCATGAGCCCATTGATTGTGACTGTGTCAATAGATCATTACTGTGTCCTGTTTTGCTTTTCACAGGTGGAAGAGAACAATCGTTTGAGATCTGAACTTCAGAAAAAAAATGAGGAACTTGAGAAATATGTAAGAGCTCTTCCACTGCATGCTGATCCACACCTTTTTGTCTTAATAATTATTAAATACTTCTGATTGTTTATGATTTTAGTATCCATTTTCTCTTTCAAGTTCACTTCACATTCTTGGATGTAAGTTCAAAACAATTCAATAAGGGGAGAGTAAACCGGGAGTTAGGCCATTCCAATTTTTATTTATGTACTTTCCTGGAGTATGGAAGCCTGTAGTTGTCAGTATTATACTTCTCCATATGGTCTTTAGATGCTGTGATGTATTAGGTTATAGTTAGATTAGTGCAATGGTCATATATAATAGAAGTAGTATATTAGAATCCACATTGCATGTAGGTTGCTAATCAATTAGGGACTGCTGTCTCCATTTCCATTTGTGGAGACTATTTATCCCTTTGACAATTGTTACCTTTTGTTAACATTATTGAAGAATAATGGTTGAACTATAATAATATAAATACCGAGGGCTTTTCACTTTTTGCTGAAAATTGTTATCATCTTCCCTGCTCCAACATTCCTCGATTATGTGTGGTTTTTGCATTGCTTAGGTCAAGACCATACAGTTAAAATGCATGATGCATATTTTTATGCAGGCTTTCATTTTCAATCTCTGTTTAATTTATTGTCTTTTGCTGCAGAAATCAGGTGATGTGAAATATCAAAATGCTCAGTCTGGTGATCGATGGGGTGACCATGTTAGTGAACTGTGCAGAACTAATCAAGTAGTTTTACATATAGGAAATCAAATAGGTGGTGGTGGTGGAAATGCGGGAATCACTTCTGAACATGATTTGCCGAATTCTGTTGCTCTTCAATCAGATCTGATCCGAAGTAATACAAATCATGCAATGAAAACTCATATAGACAACCAAACTGATAGCAGTACGGTCAATGGGTCATTGAACATGATTCATGGTGGTCAGGTAGCGTCAAGTACTTCGGGTGTCCCTCAGATTCTGTCACCATCTATTTCATTGTTTACTCCTACAAGGTATATTATATGCATAGAGCTGATGAAAATAATTGGTAAATACGGGTGGTTGTCTTGGTTGTAATTTTCTTATCTGCTTTTATAGGTACCAGCAAGAAAGCAATTTGGATTCAGAGTTCAGATATTCCGGAAGGGATTTGATTTCAATGGATTATAGTAGTTCGAAGCAGGTATCTTCTTATGACACAAATGAATTGTGATTTGATATTGTCTTTCAGTTATATCATTTCAAAATTTTGACAAGAGAAGAGTCAGGAAGACCGGCATCAGTTACATATATTTTCTAGCATCATTTTGAATACATATGTGTAGGATATTGTTGTAAAGATTCGGGAACATGAAGAGGAGATTTTGCAATTGCAAAAACATCTTACGGAATACTCAATAAAGGTAGGACACAGAGACTATGTTTCGAGTACTCTATTTATATTTATTTATATATAGTACTGTATTTATATTTATGCTTATATGTTCCCACTGTCTTTGTAATTATTGTTTTCTTTGACAGGATGCACAAATTCGCAATGAGAAACATGCCCTGGAGAAACGTATATCATATATGCGTCTGGTAGGCAAACGAACTTGTTATGAATCTCTTTTGTGTATTCTGAATATTGATGGAGTTTCTGTGCAATTATTCTTTCAAAGGCCTTTGATCAGCAACAGCAGGATCTCATTCTTGCTGCTTCTAAAGCAATTTCCTACAGACAAGACATAATGGAGGAGAATGTCCGTCTAACGTATGCATTACAGGTGTAGGTATCTTTTTAAATACTCCGTCAATATTTTGTGTATGTAGTCAATTTTTGGTCCATTTGGCTCATCCAGGGCTGGCCCAGAATGAACGCAACTTCAATTAATTGCTTATTATGATACTAAAATCTCAGTTCATATTGTAGGTAAACTTAACTTTCATCTCTTCAATTATAATCATATTGATATGCTGGCACTGGTAATATTGGAAGCTTTATTTTAGATGTCTCTGTTATTCCCATTAACATTCTTTTCATTTGATAGATTGAACTGTTCAACTAGTTGGTTTTGCTATTTGCCTAAAAAAGAGTTCAAGTGTTTACATCCTTTTCTTTAACCATTGGCTTCTTGGTTTGCATTTCTCATCCTCTTCGGACCCTACCTCTGATGTCTAAGTTGCACTTGCTGCTTTTAATCTATGTCTGGTACATCATAAATGAATCACGACTCTAGACTGTTCTCATACTTCATTACTTAACAAATGACACCAATGACAAAAACAACAAAATTTAGTTAAACAATCAATAAGCAATACTAACCTTTGCCCTTCCCCTCTCCACAGATGTTAGCTAAATATATTGTGATCAATTTCTTAGTTATGCTTTTTCAGGCTGCCCAACAAGAAAGATCAACATTCATAACTTCTTTAGTGCCTCTTCTTGCGGAGTATTCGCTTCAGCCACCTGTTACCGATGCCCAGTCCATTGTCAGTAATGTCAAGGTTAATATGTAATACCCTTTCAGTTGTTTCTTGTACTTGTCGTGGATGAAATTGTCTAGACAGAAAATTATTAAATAGTTGAGATGAACTATGTCACTTGCTACAGTCTATATGGTGAATTTGCTGATTATTTATTCAGATTGGACTGGTAGGGGTCTGTATATGAAGTTTTCCAAGATGCCAAGTAAAAAGGAGTTAAAAAGTTGTCAGAATGCCAGAGTTTTGGCTATTCTTGACAACTTCTGGGAATTTAAATGGAACCTGCAGATTGAGTTTGAAAGCTTCTAATCGTTTTGACTGTTTTTGTTGTCTTCTTTGTGCTGGATTAGGTGTAATAGAAGTATGTTATGGCTTGACAGCAGATACATTGAGATAAAATCATGTCGTGACGTTAGAGATGTAGTGAGATTAGATCAGATAAGATTGGGATTGATGATTAGAATCTTTAAAGATCAGTTCCATCTTAAGAATTTGCAGCTGGATGGTCATTTCTGTTAATGGCTTTATACAAACATGTGCGATTTGCTAACTTCTGTATCAGAATGGGTTGGCTTTTTTGAAGCCATGTAGAGAGTCGTTCCTACTAATAGGGATGTAATGTACCCAGACATGATACTTAATATTCTATCCCCGGCCTCGTTATCATTTGTAGATGTTTATGGGGATGATAGTGATTTGGTTGAGGAGTACATAGAGGTTGTCACTCCCATTAAATTATGTTGAAATTTTGTGATTGCAGGTTTTGTTTAGACATTTGCAGGAGCAGCTTCTTGTGACTGAGGTATGTTGTAGAGGCCCAAAAATTGCTCAACATGTAATTTAAAAGGGATATATATCCAGGCGACCATACTTGATGCTGCATGCCTCTTTGTTTTGCCAATTCTGGCATCACTTTTTGGTCAATTGCTTTATAGGGAAAGCTCAAAGAGTCGCAATACCAGCTAGCACCCTGGCGTTCTGATGTAAATCCCTCCAATTTTGCTCAGTCGCCAATCTATCCTATTGAGGTATGGTTGACATGTTAGTCTTCTTAATTACCGAGTGAATCATATTTGATGATCAACATTTTGCATAAATGTCAATTGGGTATAAGAGTCTTCGAAATGATTGAGTTGACACCTGAGTTTTTAGATGATTATTGATTTAGTAAACCATCAACAGATTCTATGCAGTTCTTCATACAACTAAAGTGTGCTATCGATATCTCAATAACAGCAAAAAGACAAAAATAAATAAAAGCCTGAAAGAACCCTCGTAAGGATATGTTAGCAAATGAAATGGCAGTTTATCCTCATATGGGGCCTAGAACGGAAGGCATGGATTACTGCATAGGAGTATTGGAAGACCTAGGGGGCTGGGCGTCACCGGAACAGCTGGGGCTGCAAAGTTGGGGGATGATGCAGGGATATGGTGTTGCTGAAGAGGCTAGGATGAGAAATAGGTCGGACGGCCAGGGCCAATGCAGGAGGAAGAGGTTGGGAGGGGCAGACGGTGGTTGAAGCTGGCTGCATGGCTGCCTTAGCTAGGTAGTTGGAGTGTTGGCACTAAAGGTAACTGGTGTGGAACAAGAGAGGGGCATGGAGGGATATGTTCTAAGTTCAATAAACTGATAATTTTATTGAGATGATGTCACAAATCACATTTATAGATAAAGGTTTTTAGGTATTGAATTATTCTGGGTGTGGACATTCTGTAAATTTACATCATAATTCATATAGCAGGTAGGGACAGTCTAGAAACCTGCCTTACCAGGTCAACTGGACGGAATTCTGACATGGTAGGGTCTTAATTTTTCCTGTTATTATAACTTCTTTCAATTTGTGTTCAATTTAAATCTTTTGGGTTCCCTGAAACCAAATTTAGGTTTATCACACATCAGGGTTTAGTTTAGTAAAGTTAAGGTTTACTTCTCTTTTTGCAAATCTGCTTCTTTTGCAATACTATTTTCTTTTGGCTTTGGTGGTTCTGATTATAGTTTCAAGCTGTTGGAATGTTTCTTTCTCGTTTAACTAGTCAAAAAATTACATTTCTTATGGTGAATTATGAGTTTTTTTAATTTGTATTTTTAGTTAATAACCATGGTGGCAGAAGTTGGCACCTTTCACTTTAATATATGAGGTTACAGTTGCCTTCTCACATAAGGTAGATGGAGACTTTGATGGATTTCTTTAATTTTTTATCAAATGGACAACTATCAAAATTTGTGAATTCAGGGATTTACGAAGCTAACAAACCACTTCAACTTATCTAAAGTGGGTGCTAAATATTTTACCCTCTTGATAAGTACCTTGTGCGAAATAATATTTGATATCTCATATCTCAAACTATTCAATTGCCCTTCCAGATAAAAGATGGGCTGGAACTGGTTCCACAACCAACATATTCTGATGGAAATATGCCATCTTCAGATCCCCAGACAGCAGTGGGTGGGGATATTTTGGATCTTCCTCAAAGTGGATTGGACAATTTGAAGAATTTGGAGCACGATGAGTTTGGGATGCATCCACCTCTTGCAAGCAGGTGAGCTGGTCAAATGGATACTGTGACTCTGAACTGCATGTGCAATTCCAATCCTCTATTTTTGGTGGTGGGTTCTGGTTTCATAAAGTTTTAGTGTTGAGTGTCATATTTGGTGGAACAACATTCCTAAGGTGCTCTTATAGTTGGAAGTTTTTCTTATCTTCTTCCTTAACAAGTATGATTTAAGTAATTCTGGATCTTATATTTATAGAGGAGTTTTTTGGAGAAATTGATACTTGGTACTCTAAAATGTGTCAAATGGGGCAAGTATAAGGCTATAAGCACCTTACGAGAAAAAGTTACATGCAAGCATTTCTTTAATGAAGACGTTTTGTGATAAGTGTGAAGATAAACTTTTTCTTGTTTCAAAGTTAGGTTAATAGGTCATAACAATGTGATATGCTGGAATGATTAAAAACATGCACTGCAGTAAAAAACAAGCCCACGAAAAATGCAGAAGGCTTATGAAACAGTTGTATCTTCTTATTAATATGACCTGTGCACAGCCTATTTATCTCTGCATTGGCAAGTGCCAACTTAACTAAGAATTTGATTAGGAATTTCATAACTCATTGATTTTATTTTCTTCAGTAGATTACCTAATATGGTTAGCGGATTGAGGTTTTTAAACCACAAGGTCAAAATTTTAATATTTTTTATTTGTGCGATCAAGTTGATGCTTGCCATAACTTCTTAAGTAATTAATGTTGCAATTATTTATGTTGTATGTTTAAAAATAATTTGACAGTCTTTCTAAAATTCCAAGAAACGGGGATAAATCTATGCTAGATGTTGACCAATGGCGACCATTCAGTTTTGTGTCTCGCATGCATCACCTTATACTATTCTCAGGGCCTCACATGCATCACCTTATACTATTCTCAGGCACAAAAATATTTAAGTGGACCACTTGTCGGGGACTAGCTAGGTTTCTCCAGAACATTCTGAGAACTTGGGTAATTCTCAGGCTTCCGGAATACATGTTTTGTGCTTGAGAATGTAAGTGTGATGAGAGTTGCGGGATTGTACATGTGCATGCATTCTTAATGATATTCAAAGACAAACATTATAAAGATAGGAAACGCGGTGAGCAGGTGTACATTCAAGCAGCTGAAACTATTTTATTGTCTTCTTTTTCAGTCATTCTGTTGCAGAACTCTTACTTTTGACTTGGACGTCTATGCGTACTCAATTGCCTTTGACAGAACACATTTCCTCTGTTTGGTGCAAGGGATTAAGCCTGTTTAGGGGGACTTTGAGACTGGCAAACAATTTTTATGTAACTTCTTCATGAGTTTTTGAGGAATTTTGTCCTCTTCTACTTAATCTCTCTTTCTTTCTTAGTGAACCTTATTTTTAATATAAAAATAGAGTACTCAATTGTGCTATGGTTTCACAGGAACTTCATCAAAGTTGTTTACGTATAATTGACATCTTCATTAAGTGATAAGATTTCAACTTATCAAACATAGTTCATTATCAGCCAAATGCACTATTTTTGTGACATATTTAGATATCAAGAACTCAAATTGATCTTTATTTTGTCGGAGAATCAAGTAATGATATAATCAAAATGGTGATCAGTATTATTCGTAGGATTTCATCCATTTATGATGTATCCTCTTGATATTTTTTTTAAATTTTAAAATTATCCATTTTGCTATGTAGGACCACTGCATCTGCATCCCGCGAAGTTCCTTCACAGCTTTCATTCAGCCAGGCTGATCCACATTTTCGAAATAATGAAGGCACAGTCAGTAAAAAAGTCACATTTGGTGACCTTGTTAGAAGTAATGAGATGGATGGACCTGACAATAGAGAACACCAGAATGACAGAGAGCCTTCAGTTAATTGGAATTCTAAAGCTTCAGCAACGGCGACTCTGGATGATCCTAACTCCTCATATTCTCCTTATCTACCACCAGTTCTTGAGGAACCATCATCCTCTTTCTCTGAGGGTCCGAAATTTTTTGAATTCAGTTTCTTTACTCTAAGCATGGTTTGGTGGCCATAAATTCTAAATTTGCATTCAATGACCAGCTGCAGATGATGACCCACTACCAGCAATAGAGGGTCTCCAAATTTCAGGTGAAGCGTTTCCTGGCCAGCAGCTCCAAGCATGTGGATACTCAACAAATGGAACAACCAGTTGTAATTTTGAGGTGCTTCACCTGTCCGTTTTTGGCAATTGCACTAGATTACTTCCTGATCTACAATGGATTACTTCTTTAGATTTTCTCCTCCTGTTTTTAGCTTATACTTTTTCCTGTATTTGCAGTGGGTACGGCACTTGGAGGATGGATCTTTTAATTATGTTGATGGTATTCATTCAATTACTAATTTTAGTTTCAATTCGGTTTGTCCATTCCTTTCTATTAATGCCTGACTTTAATCTGCTCATTATTCATTACAGGAGCAAAGCAACCAAATTACCTTGTAACTGCAGATGACATTGATACATATCTTGCCATTGAAGTACAGCCGCTGGACGATAGGAAGCGGAAGGTACTCTGTGTGTAAGATGGGGGCTGGACGGATATTTTGAGTTTATATATTTGCGTCTGATTAACAGACTAGCTGTAGTAAAGAGTGTGAAACCTGAAATGACCAATGCTAGTAGTATCTCTGACATGATGGGTATTGATCAAGTAGTGGGCAGTTAGGATGTAGTTAGGATTAGGTTTCTTTTTCCCCAAAGTAATAGTCAGAAAACGTTGCAATTTTTGGAAAATCAAAATACTTATCAAATTCCATGCTTCAATGATTCCATGCAATTTTTTCATTAGTTTTTGGGGTGGTGGGGGTGGTTAGAAACCTTTCCATTGTACTTCCACAGGCAGATCAGGAAAATGTAGATGGTAGGTATTTGGTATCTTCTAAGACTTAATTATTCTGCTTTCCTGGGCTCTCAATTTTCTACCATCCAATAAATTTTGGTCCACATTATGTGAATCACCGGTGATGGGGTTTAGATATGTCTATCTCAGTAGTTCCTGCCTCATATGAATTATCTTCTTAGCAAAATAATTGCTGAAAATGCTAAACGCATTCTTCGTTTGTCAAAGAAATGTTTTAATGTTATATCAATCAGTCTCCTAACCTTGTAATGGGTTGCTTGCTGGCAATTCCTGATGACAATGTTTCTTTGTGTTGCAGGGTGAACTTGTGAAAGTCTTCGCCAATGAGCATAGGAAAATTACTTGCGGTAAGAGAAACATGGAAAGTCATTATCATAGTTTGATCTTTACAATTGATGCTTAAATGTAGCTTCTAAATCTTTATTAATCTTTATAAATGAGTGGTATTTCTGAAACTACAATCACTATCAAAATTGAAAACAACCCCGACCTGGTAAGGGGAAAAACGAGAGTCAAATGTCTGCCTAAAGGCTCATCCACATGCTCCCAAGGAAGGAAACTGAAAAGAAATGGATAGTAATATTCTAGCAAATGTTGCCCTAACCTTTCCAATCTGGTCTTGATTCTGTGAGCCTGATTCCTTTAGCAATAATTCACTTTCTGAATAGTTGATGCAAATTTGCTGCTCCGGAGATTTAATATGTTACTGTGTCTGTCTTGCAGATCCTGTGATGCAGAAATGCATACATAAGACCCTTTACACTGGTCATGCCTCATACAAGCTATCCCTTTCGGTATGATTGCTGGTGCCTATTTTTTTTTTTTTTTTTTTTTTGGGAAGAGGGGGGGTGGGGGGGGTGTTAATTACAAATTTACAATCCCCTCCCCTTCCCTGAGGTGTGGCCCAATAACAAAAAAAAACCCATTTAGGTTTTAATAAGCCCTAAAGGCAATTCATTAGTGTCTATTATAATTTATACCCTTATTTTAAACTTTTTTAAAAGTAAAGTTCTAATTAACTGTTATGACATGTGTTGTGCCAAGGGTTTAAAGTACAACCAAAAATAAAATTTAAATACAAAGAATTCTAAACATAAAAAAACTTAAATATAAATACAACAGATTTAGAATGCAAATAAAATGAATATTTTGAAGCATAATTATATCCCCTCCTATCTCCTCCATCGAAATCCTACCCCCAAATTAACATTCTTCCTTTCTGCTGGCGGTGGGCAGTGTAAATGATAGGTTGTTTGTCAGTGGATCTGAAAAGCGTGGTGATGAGTTGTTGGATGTGGAGTAAAGGTTGGCAACAAGATGGGGTGGAAGGGAGAGTGGAGGGAGGGGGGGAGTAAAGGTTGGAGGAGTAGATCTGTTGAATTAACATTCCTCCTTCTGCTGATGGTAGGTAGATCTGTAAATGATAGGTTGTTTGTCAGTGGAAAGCGTGGTGATACCTGGTGATGAGTTGTTGGATGTGGAGTAAAGGGTGGCAACAAGATGGGGTGGAAGGGAGAGGAGCGGAGGGAGGGGGGAGCAAAGGTTGGTGGGTTTAGGGGTTGTTAGTGACGCCGGGCGAGGTGGTGGGTGGGATGGTGGCGTGATAGTGGGGGTTGGGGCAATTTGGTGAGCTATGTGAGGTTGAAGAATATGTTTTTCTTTTCATTATCCATTTTTGTCTAATGTTATTTTCTTCTCTCTTTTTGATAAGAAACAAAGATTTTATTAATGTAATATAAATATCACAAATTTACAATTAGTGGATGAGGCATCCACAAATCAACAGACTATACGAGGCTCGTAATAAAACATCGTAGAGCTACCCTTCAATATCTAATCAAATCAGAAACCAACAGATGATTGTATTCTTTGTTCCTCATTACGCATGAAGGTACCATAAACCTAATTTTATCCCAACACTCAAATTTGACTCTTCACTATCGTTAAAAACTCTATTCTTTCTTTCCAACCATATAGACCTACAAACAATAGGGACAATTGCTCCCCGTAAACTCCTTCCTCTACATCCCAAATATCATCCTAGATCAGTCATAAAGAGCTCCGAACCCAACTGAGGAATCACCCCTATGAAATCAAGCTCAGTTAAAATATTGGACCATAACTACCTCACAAAAGAACAGTGCAAAAATGTGTACATGAGTCTCCGAAGCTTGCCTACACAGTACACAGGTATGGATGAAGAAGAATATATTGATTTCTCCTCTGTACTACATCACAAATAGGTATCTTGCCCAGTATCACCAACCACGAAAACAATTGAACCTTTTTGGGCACCGGTACTTTCCAAATCATTTCAAAAGGAGGAAAGGGAGGAACAAAGAATGGGGAAAGAAAGAAATATAAAAAGGTTTACACGAAAAAATGCCCGAAGAGTCCCAAATCCACCTTCTTATATCCTCTGTTCCCTCCACCAGATTCACGCCTTCTAACAATCCCAGTAATGTGGTTAATTCGTCGATTTAGGAACCCCTCAAATTACGACGAAAGTGAAAGTTCCATGATAACGATGTTGTGCCATTAAAAGATGGTTGAACATTTGAAGAAGAGAACATTAATATAAAAATCACTACCTTAGTAATTGCAGATATTTGATATAGAAAAATGAACGATAAAAGTCCTAGTCCTCGATCCCTTCATTTTCAATTGTAGAGATTTGAAAAAATTGTGAAAGATTTATGTTGGATGTTCATGTATTTATAGGCTAATTTTAACCCCTAAAATTAACCTCTAAATTAACTCCTAAATTAACCTCTAATTAAACCATTAATTAAATATTGGTTATCACGATTATGCCGCATACCATGCTAACAATTACCTTACCCCACAAAGAATTCCTCTCATTATTAAATCTCCAGCACCATTTACCTAACAATGCCATGTTTCTGAAACTAATATTGCCTATTCCCAAAACTCCAACTTCTTTGGGTCTTGTAGCTATTTTCCAAGCAACTAGGTGGCAATGAGATTCTCCATTAGCTCCATCCCATAAAATATCCCTCATAATCTTCTCTAAGATATTCGGAACTTCTCTAAAAATCCTAAAAGCGACATATAATATGTGATTATTGCATCCAACACTGCAAATATTATTGTTGGCCTTCCCTAGAGAACTCCATAATTTCATTTATCCCCATTTTTTAAGTTTTATATAGGATTTCCAATAATTTGTGAAATTTTATATATATTAACGAAACTCTCAACTCTCAAGATATACAAATGTAATGTATAAAAAAACAATTGTTTGTTTTTATCTGTAATATTATAATATAATAAACAAAGAAACTACCATGGACTATCTGCTTATCATAAATTTAAGTAAATACATGTGTATTAGTAAAAGCTCAAAGGTAAAATTCAGAAAGTGCGTGATATTTTATACTTAAAACAATAAACTTCAATTAAAATACTTTGGAAAACAAAAGGCACAAATTAATTTCTATCATACTGGCTAAGAAATGATTAAAAGTAGATTAGAAAATTAGACAAAACAGGTAGGATGCGAATGGGTGACTGGCCTCTAAATTATCTAGGAAGACCTATTGGGGGCAATCCTTAAAAAAATTCATTTTGGGAACCAGTTTTGGCAAAAGTTTCAACGAGACATATATCACTACAATAACATGTGATTTTTTATAATTTTGTATTTTTCACAAATTCAACCAGTTTGTGAACAACAAAGTGAGTTCATTGTGAACAAAAAACATCAAAAATAGAAAAGGAAACTGAGAAACTGCCCAAACTGCCACGTATATTGAACATAAACGTTGTAACTATAACATCCCCAAAAATTGAAAATATCACAATTAGCTTGGAGGGTAATTTTTTCTCTATGTATTTCATGAACAGTAACCTGAGGGCAGAATAGGGTTTTCTCATCTTTTTCTTTTTTCGCTGTCACTAGTATTTTATATGATGGCAATTGACTGCAGCTGCAATATATAAGATGGAGACAAAAATGAAGGTATCCTTTTGTTATTGGGCCAAACATGCGCATAAGGGCTGCGTGGGTTTGTCATAACCTATTTTTTTAACCTCCAACTTGGCATTCAATTGCAAAAAGACATTTCTTAACTTTTATCTTAAAGGGCTGTATTAATTGATTTATTTTGTGTTTGCTTCCTTCTCTGGTCATGAAGATTGGATATCTTGATATATGGGAGCCAGCTATGTTGGCCATTAAAAGGGACGGTTACAACATAAAGTGTAGCGGGCCTAGTGGTGTTGTAGTCACTGAGAAGTTTTCATCATCCACAATTGTATGTATCTCTTATCTAGTTTGCCTTCTCATTTTACGTTTTTTAATTCCCGGTGTTGCTTTCTTTAGTATGATACTTGGATAACTGTTTCCATGGTTATTTTTCTTGTATTCTCTGCATCGTCATATCTGATAAATGTTAAGTCATTTCTCTTTCATGTGATGTTTCGGCTATATACCTGTTGAAGTTGTTTGAAAATTTGCTACTATATTTTTTTTGAACTGACTATTTTATGAATTAGTGAATTTTGTGCCATCTTTGTCATCTGCAAGTTGACGCGCTTTGTTATTACTTGAATGTTTAGCCTCGGTTTTATCATCTGTTCATAATGAAGCCTTAGTCTTGAAGTTTAATGATCATTGGCAGCGATGTCCAAGGTATAAATGTTTGTAGCATTGCTATTACTAAAGTTCTAGTTAAGTTTAAAATGGAAGATTCCAATTAAAATAAGGTGGGGCACACTGCAGTTGCTCTAAGAGATACTTAAGACCTTGGGCGTTACTCCACAGATATTTTTTTTTGTCCTTTCCATTTTTGGTTGTTTTTTATGATATTTCTTGTTTCTTTAGCTTCCTGTTGAAATCAATAATTTGTCGAATGAGAACTTGTTCGTGTACTTTATTTTACCTGTTGAAAACAGAAAAAGCAAATTTTCCTTACACGTTTGTCTGTCAATTGTCGTAAGGTATCACATGCATACTTCTTCACCTAAATAATCACCGCCGGTGTCAGTTGACTGGGTGGCTTCCATTTATATTAAAGTACGTATTGGAGCTCTATTATGTATAACTGTAAATGATACATCTTTATTTAGGAAGGTAAGATTTAGACACTTTAAAACACACTGTTTTTCCATCTTTGTAGATTGCATAAGCTTTTCTGTTGCCTACTAGAGCATAAAAACCATTGGGAAAAACCAAGATGCACATCATTAACTATAAAGTTAACCCGATAACACATTGGAGATGTGAAATCCCTTAACTGGCTTTTGGGCAATACTAAATGCATAAGGTTGCGGTTTTTAAAACAATAATGGTCTTTCTGACTGATACTATCAGTTTTTTCATCCATGGCTTGTAATGTCCGAGAAACCCCTCCCCCTCTTTTTTTTTCCCTTAACTTTTTTATAAAGCGAGTTACCGTACAAGTTCTTCCTTTTAGGTATCCATTCCATTCGGAAGTCCGACAGAATTCTCCATAGTTGATTCTCTGGGTACCGAACACATTTTGAAGGTGGACAGTAGCTTGACAGATATAAGTGGGTAAGTTGTAATCATTTTCTTTTTGTTGTGTCCATTGTGATTATTGTCATCTCATGTTGGATGATCCATTATTTGCTATCACCATTATGACAAGGTGATAATTTCTAGTTTAAAAAGTGTAAATGCTAGGCATGATAAAATGATGACAAAGGAAATACAGCTGAAGACCGAGACATTTAAAATGAAGGGAGAAAGTGCATTTCATGGGAATTGATGGACTTATGAGTGCTCTGCTTTCTGTAGTTTCCGATGGAGATACCATTCCTTTGTATAAGAAAATGTACTTGGCGAACTGAGAGCTTATTAAACTATCATTGTGGTGGTCTGTTGCTGTGTGCCCCAGAGGTGGTGTTTTCTGAATTCTTTTGCTGATTTAACTTGAAAGTGGGATTGAATGTTTTGGACGAAATTTTAATTAAAGAAATATGGTTATGGAGATCTAATGAAACAAATGAAACATATTTTGATGAACCATTAATTATAGTAATGCATCTTTTTAGTAGCATTGGGGTATTTAGTCTTCCCATGATTAAATCAGTTGGCAAATGGTTCCTCTGAGTACTGTTATCATCCCTGGTCGTGGATTTTCGCAATTTAAAACCCTAATCTCACCAAAAGGAAAAACAAAATTAAAGGAACTACGCCAAAATCCTAACTGAGTCCAAACTATATACAAGCACAGAGATTTGTTCTTGTGGCTCTCGTCTTGGCCATGCTACTGGAAGCTATATGGAAGTTAGTATGAAGAAGACTAGACTCATTTCTGATTTAAAAGTAAAAGGAAAAAAGCTGCATTAGAAATTTACTGGAAGCCTACCGTAGAAATTCTTTTAGTGTTGCTGCAGGTGAAAGATAAGGTCAGTGATCATACGTAAAGATAGGCATTAGCCCTTGTAGAGGAATGCAAAAGATGAGAATTTTGAGACGTGAAGTCAATTATGATACTGGGTAAAATGGGACCAACATGTTGGGTGCAAAGTATTGGAGTAACCTGTTTAATGCGGAAAATGGAAGACACAAAGGAACAAAAAGAAGACAATTTGGAGACAATGATGACTGGGTATAGGTGAGAATTGACTTAGATTCTGGAGACAGGATTGATATTGGTATGGATGGGCAAAAAAATGAAGGTGAATACTATCTGTTGGGAAAGGTTGGAAGATGTTGGTTGGGATAAAGGTTGGAAGATGTTGGTTGGGATTGGAGAAGTGGATGAGAAAATAGGGCTGCAGTGGGGAGGGTTAGTTACCTTGATTTAATATCAGTTTACATTCTTGGAGTAAGGATTTCGGAATTGATCCAGTGTGTTAATTTCAGTTTTGCTTCAAAATAGTAAAACTTCTAGCAGTTTTTGAGATTTTTCAGACGAAAGCATTGTTAGAAAAGGGTGTGGTGTGTATTGGGTTAAATTTGTAGAATTTGAGTTTAATTAAAATGTAAATACCAACTTAGTCTTTTGATGTGAACTGAAACATCCTCAAAATTATGTGTTTCAATAGCTAAATGTTAGCTTTCTCTTCTTAATTTTAATTGTATTTTCTACAATACTAATGTGTTTCAATAGCTACTTGTTAGCTTTCTCTTCGCCTAAGTTCTATGTTGCTCTCTTGTGTTTCATGTTTTTCTTTTATTTTGCAGTTCAAGAGATACAATTGTTCTCACCTTGAGGTTATTCATCTTAAAGGTATAAGTCTTGCCCGGTTTTGTTGTGCCAGAAAACATATAAGTGAAATGTGTCAAATTTTGTACATGTTCTGCATGTAAAGCAATCCTCAGAAACAATGGAAATTGATTTAATGATCTTCTTTTTTCCAGAAAGTACTCAGGAGACTGGTTTTATTTTTTGAATTGGTAGCTTTCAATGTGAAGGCGTGATATGTTTAGCAAGTGGATGGATAATTAAAAACTTATAGAACTCTTAAATACTTCAGGTTTAGTTATTGCTAACTGCTTCAGTGGCAGTTTTCACATCACTAAATTGTGTGTATATGTGATGTGTAAAGATATATATATATATATATATATATAATAATTAGTATCAAGCATTAACTTTAAAAGGTGGAATTTGTTGTGTTTTCTCATTGGCCTTAGTTTCACTTGTGGTCTCGTGCTTAGGCCTGTTTGCTAGGTTATAGAAAGATAAACTTGGTATCATTTCATTACAAGGGTTCATGTGATGGTCTTGTTTCCAATTTAGTTGGATACTTTCCTTAGTCAAACTCAATGATGCTTTGCTTTCTCAAACGAATGTGTTATATTGCACATAGATGAAAAGCTGGCTGGTCCCAACAGCAGCAGCATTATGTCAGAATTTTTAAGAGTTTTTGCATGTATTTTTGGAGGACGGAATCTGCTCTGATGGAATCCCTCTATGGTAATTTCAACAAATAATGCAGGCTGGTGAAAAGAAGAGGAAGAAGAGAAGTTTGTTCTTTAACAAGTAAACAGGCATATTAATCCAAATCCGCAAGCACCTGCCTTCAACTTTGATCTCTGCTGGTTCCAGATATATTTGTTTTGATGCATGTTATGTATTTTGCTATACAAGTTTGTTCTAGTTCATTTGCAAATAGATTCCTTAGCAAGTATTACCTTGTATAGAGTTCAATTTTGATTGTAATCAATTTACAATGCATATGCCTCTGCGTCTTTTTGTTCACTGAATTCCGTCCAATTGCATGAAATAATAAAAGCACACGTGTAACATATAGTACAGAAATGGAGACTTATTCCTAGTTCCCATCGTATTTTGGTTTTATATTTTAAAACTCTAGTCATAATATGAGTATCTAAAATAAAACATATATTTCTTCAATGCTTAACTCCTTCAAGAGTTCTTTTGAAATATTTTCTTGGCATTGAATAATTTGTAGTCCAAGCAAGAAATTGAGCTCCCCCATCATGCTCATCTCAAGCTCACCTAGTATCAACTTAGAAAAATATATCTTGCACAAATATTTATTAGTAGCACCAAAAATATTCTCATAAATATGCACAAGTAAACAATCTTGCCCTTTAAAAAAAAACAAATAGAGTAGTATCAACTTTACCTCTTGTAAAATCATTTAGCAAAAATAGCTAAGTTTATCATACCATAAATGGGGTACTTGTTTTAAACCATACAAGGCATTTTATAAAAATCATTTGGCCTAGGAAAATTTTAAACTCCGGAGATTGTTTTACATAGACTTCTTGAATAAAACCATTGAGAAAATTGGATTTAACATTCATTTGGTAAAGCTTGAAATTTTCTTAAAACAAGAATCGGCAAGTAAAATGCAAATAGCTACTTAAATGTGCTATGAGTGCAAATGTTACATCAAAATCAATTACCTCTTTCTTGAAAATACTTTCGAGCTACTAACCTTGCCTTAGTTCGACCAATGTTGCCTTGGTCATCGAGTTTGTTTTGAATACCCTTTTTGTCTTCGTCATCACTATCATTATAGGGCATCGAGTTTGATCTAAGGTGTTCATAATAGAACATTTACATCCAAATATTTTGAGGTAACTAATATTTGGAGTACTTTATTTCTCATCTACACAACTTAACAATCTCATTACCGGCATCGCTTATATAAGCAAGAAAAAAAATAGCCCAAGTGTAAAAACATGCATCAAACACAAAATATCTTGCATAAGAGCATAGTAGAAATAGACACTATCTATATAGACCATGAATCACATACTATGCATTTAGAAGATCATCAAGAGTCTAATAAATCATGCAAGTTCAAATAATCTTAAGAAAGCTACAAAAGGTCTCTTTTGAAATTTGAAAATCCAATAGCATATAGTTGAGACCTCATTTTAAAAAAAAAATATTTGAACAAGAGTTGACAAAGCAAATATGTGTAATCAAATATCGAATAGTGCCTTTTAAAGAAAATCCTCTTAATGGCACTTGTATGAAATACTATGAAAAACAAGCACATAGGCACATGGCAATACATATATCGAGTCTATAAGAGTAAGAATAACACAAGTAAACGTACCTCGATAATTTATGCCTTTCTTGACAAATAATGACGTAAATGGTCATTAGTGAAAATATGTAAATCCTACACAATTCTTAAAACAAATCTAGCACAAATCATAATGATAAAAGTGTAGGCTAAGAGATATCACAAGTAAGCTCATGCCATAAAAATCCATAAGAGATGATAACACACTTTAGTCTACAAAAATGCACAAGAGTTTTAAAAACATCATATAAGGTCTTCTTTTTCAAAAATATTTTAAAAGCACAAATATATATTGAAGACCTTAATTGAAAAATAAATACCTGAAAACTCATTTTGCGGTTAAGACACAAATAAACGCATGCATAATAACAAAATAAAATGCATATTTAAATAAGGAGCTTGCCAAAAGAGCACCACACTCTTCTTCAACACTTTTTCACCACTTTGAGATTACCACAATCTCTTCTTGAAGATTACCACAATCTCCACGGCATGGATTTGTGAAGATTTTACCAAAATTAATCTTCAACCTTGAAGAATACCAAATTCTTCAACACCTCAACAAGAAGATTACCACAATCTTCTTACACCTAACACCTAGATCACCCAAGTGTGTTCTTACCACAAGAACACTCACAAGGATATCTTGTGTTGAATGATAACCCAAAATTCAAGATTACAATTTGGATAATGAATTATACAATTGAGTGCAAGTGTAATCAAGAATAGCCTATACCTCAAGGATGTGAAAGTGATAAGCTAGGCAAATTACAAGAAGAATAATAACAATGAAAGACCAAGTGTTTGCTTGAGTATATCTTGTTGTGTTGTGTTGTTCTCACTTGTTGTTGTGCTTCAAATCTTCCTCTATTTATAGGAGATGATTGATCCTTGATAAGCTCCTCTTGAAATCGATATCTACAAAAAAATTGTAATTAAAATCAAGATTATAGTCTGTTAGAAATCAATCCCATAATTTAGGGAAAAGCTGTCACGCTGACAACGGTTAGAATTTTGCTGTCAAACTTGAGGGCGACCGGTCGCGCATTAATAAGATTTGAAAAGAACGCAACAAAAATTCAACAGGGTGACCGGTCCTAAGGGGGGTCGACCGGTCGCCCTAGGGTGCGACCGGTCGCCCACCATGGTGACCGGTCACCCTGACCAATTTTAGGAGCCTGGGAGTTCTGTTTCGTGAAATGCGTTCCAGTGTACGGTCGCCTTCTTTGGTCGACCTGGCCGACCTCCTAAATGAAATGTTGTCCGATTTTTGTCGAAAATAAACCTCAAGAAATACTCCGAAAAATTCGTAAAAATATTTTAAACCGATCGGGAGTATTTAGGACAACATTAGAAATATGGTTTGATGAAATAACACATTAACACAAAAAGTGTTGTCCGATATAAATTCCAATAAATACTCCGAAAAATAGTAAAAGCATTTTAGACCAATCGGAAGTATTTAGGACAACATTTAGAAACATAGTTTCAATGTAAAAACCCATTGACATAAAATCATTAAAATTGTTGTCCAATATTATCGAAAATAAACTTGAGAAAATACTCCGGAAAATATTAAAACCATTTTAAATCATTTAGGAGTATTTGGACAACCTTTAAAACCATTGTTTTGGTATAAAAACAAAATCATCAAAATCATGATAAAACCATTTATCAAACAAAGAACAAGTTAACTTGGAAAAATCTTTTGTGCTTTTTAGCAAAAACACCCCCACACCCCTTAGGAAAGAGATTTGCACACTTCGAATGGGATTTACGAACAAAGCACCACTCCAAATATTTAGACTCGCCTATGGTTATTGGTAGAACTAAAAAGAGATTTTTCAATTTGTGGTGGATAGTGTGAAAAAAGAGTCAATAATTGGAGCAATACCTTCCTTTCAATCGCTAGTAAAGAAAATCTCTTGAAAGCGATCATTAATGCAATGCCAAATTATGTAATGTCCTCGCTTTGGATGCCTATGCATGTGTGCAAGGAAATTTGTAAGTTTGCCTCCAAATGGTGGGGCACATCTTGAAGTGGAGGTAAGAAAATTTCTTGGATTTCTTGGGATAATTTGACTGCTTCTAAAAATGAAGGGGTATTAGGCTTCCAAGACCTATCTCTTTTTAATGAAGCCCTCTTGTCAAAACAGCTGTGGAGGCTTGTTACTCAGCCTAACACCCTTATCAGTAAAATCCTCAAGGCCAAATAATATCATAAAGGGAACCTCCTTACTTGTGAGCCTAAGAGTGGTGACTCGTGGTTGTGGAAAAACTGGATTAGAACCAAAAAAACCTTGTTGTTAGGATTGAGATACCAAGTGGGAGATGGGTTAAATATTAAAGTGTGGGATACCCCCTGGCTTCCCAAAACACCTTCTTTTAAACCATTTTTAATTGAATCTGGTCTTAATCTTGTTTCTCGGGTTAATGAACTCTTGACTGTTGATGGTTTAGAGTGGAACAGGGAACTAATTGCTCAATGATTTTGTGAGGAAGATGATTCTATTATTTTGCGATTGCTATCAAACCGGTGGTACTAAGGATCATTTTATTTGGCCTTTGGGATAAAAAAGGGAAAATTTACTGTGAAATCAGTTTATACTCAACTCATCCAAGAAAAACAAAGGTTGCATGATAAGCCTGAAACTAGCAATGGTAAGAAATGCACTGAAGCTATGTGGAAGAAGTGTTGGAAGTTTGATGTCAAAAATAAGATTAAACATTTTGTGTGGAGAATTGTCAATAATTGTCTTCCAATTGCATTTATTAGCTAGGAGGGGGATGGACATTGATATCATATGTAAGATGTGTGGTGATGAGCTTGAAACACTTGTACATCCTGTTTTTCCAATGCAACCATGCTCAACTTGTTTGGAAGCTCGCTCTTATTCAATGGTCGAGGCACTTCACATTCCTCATTTACTATGATTGGTGGTGGCGGCGGTGTGTGATCTCAAGGATGGTTCTCACATCAAGATAGGATGCAAATCGAGTGTGTACATGCTATGGTGGTTATGGAAAACGTGGAATATATGGTTGTTTCAAAATGAGTGGTGGCAGGAAATCGATATTGTCAAGGGTGCTTTGTCAAGGAGTGGCAAGAATACTCTGCTCTTGCTGGTGTTCATATAAGAAGCAGTCAAAAACAAGCCCCCTCACCCCTCCCCAGGTTGCTGGTTATGTACCATGCCTTCCAAATGAAATAGTAGGACACTACATGATAGTGATAAGTGTTGCATACTTGGAGGGTAAGAACGTGGTATTGGGGGTCAAATTTGTGACTCTAACTAAGTTTGATTCGAGCTTGGGTAATTTCTAGGGATAATGTTAATTATCTAGTGGAAACAACCTTGTTTGAACCGCCCCGGCCTTATGCTTAATTCCTAATCAAGGCCAAAGTTGTGGTTATACATTTAGATGATGATGATATCGTTTGCAAACTCAACAACAAAGTTTCCTTCGAAAGTGTTGGTGCAAAGGTAGTTGAAGACATCTACTTGTTATGCTACTTATTTGATCATGTTTGTTTCTCGAACCAAGATCATAAGAGTCTTCTCATTTGTATAGATTAGCTCTTATGGCTCTTGATTGTATTTTTGATTTGAATTGGGTGGACCAATTCCCCAGTTGGCTTATGTAATAGTCAATTTGGTAATTAGCTAGTTAGCTACGTTGTATTTCCCGGATTTTGGTTGAGTTTTGGAATAATAATATCTATCATTCGGAAAAAAAGGGGATGATGTAAGAGCAATCAAGTCTTAAGGGTTTTTCTGTAATTTTCAAAAATCTCCGGGTTTTTGTTTTTGTTTGTAATAGCTCGAATCTAAGTGGTGTTTATGTAATTTTTCCTAGAGCAAGTTTCTTAGAGACGGTCTCACGGATCTAAACCGTGAGACGGACCTCCTAAGGGCTTCGTCTTGAGAACATTAACCATGAAAATAAATTTAAAAATAATAATGAACCATGAAGAAACAAAAATAAACCCTAAAAACATGAACCATGAAGAATAAACCCGAAAAATAAAAATAAACCCAAAAAATAAAAAATAAACCCTAAAAAAACTAAAAATCCTAAAAACCCAAATCAATTAAAAATAAACCCAAGAAACAAAATAAACCCTAAAAAAACAAATATAACCCTAAGAAAATAAAATCTGAAAAAAAACCTTTAAAACTTTATGTAAGGCCCATCTCACTGATGGATGAGACTGCCTCACGCAAGCAATTTTGCCTTTTTCCTAACTAATATACCAAACCCACACCCAAAAGCATCATGGATTTTGCCTCCCTATGTATTCGCGGGTCCTCAAGGCGAACGGTTATTTCTCCGTCTTAATTTCCATTTTTCATCTTGCATTTCCGACAGACACGCACGCACACTCAAACATTGCAAGAAATGAAGAAAAACAAATAAAAAAAAATACAGAAAGGAAGAAAAGGGGGTTCTTGATTATATACATCTGCATCCCTACAAGTTTATAATTGATTCGTAACCATATAAAGGTCCTCTCTTTTCTTCTATTCTTGAATAGTGGACAATGTTGTGTGATTGTGCATCCGAATAATGTGCTTAATTATGCGTGAGCGCACAGAAAATATTTCCCTACTGCTCCCCAATTTGTTTGTTTTTCCTTACTCATATGTGATCCTCTGACCAAAGGTTTTCTGTGGAGCATGCATGCAATCATATGGGTGTCCATAATCTTATCACTGTTAGATCTCTTACGCTCTGAAGCACATTCTTGATTAAATTTCCTTTTTTTTTCCTTTCCCTTTTAGGTACTTGATTGATTAAATTGATCGTCTATTTTTTTTCCTTTTCTTTCTACCGTACACTTTTGATCTTTGTTTGTGGATTCTCAGCTTTCCGTCTTCTCTCTGGAGCTTCATTGATAAGTACAAGACAAAATGTCCAGTTTTGTGGGCGTTCTTGTCTCTGATCCTTGGCTTCAGAGCCAATTTACTCAAGTCGAGCTTCGGAGCCTTCAATCTAAGGTGTGTCATTGCAAAATGAGTAGTTTGTGAAATTCATATCTTTATGAACTAATGTATATATATATATATATATATATATGCATTGTGAGTTTGCATAATATGTCTAAATGCGGCTACAGTTTCTTTCAGCAAGAAATCAATCTGGAAAGGTTACCTTGGAAGCTTTGCCTCCAGTTTTGGTGCAGCTGAAGGCCATTACCGACATGTTAACGCAAGATGATATTAAGGACATTTTAAGTGAATCGTCTACTGACTTAGACCAAGAAATTGATTTTGAATCCTTCCTTCGGGTATGTGTGAGAATTTTTTATTAATTTAAGATCTTTCTTCCTCTAATCTTTTAAATTAATATTTAGATGTATCCATATAATTAGTGGAAATAAATGCGAATTCATACCACTATTATATCACTCTTTGTTCTTGTCTGCGTGTGTTTGTGTGTGCCACACTGAGACTAATTGAATGGGTGAAAGAATTGTTGGAAAGAAATCAAAGCATCACCTTTATTTTTGTAATGTGGAGGCATATTTGAACCTACAAGCTCGAGCAACAGCAAAACTGGGTGATTCCAAAAGCTCATCTTCATTCCTCAAAGCCACTACAACTACACTTCGTCACACAATCAGCGAATCCGAGAAGTCCTCATATGTTGCCCACATCAACAGCTTTCTCGGTGAAGATCCTTCTTAAATAAGTATCTCCCTATAGATCCATCAACGAATGCTCTCTTTGACTTGGCAAAGGATGGTGTTCTTTTATGGTACGTACGGAATCGACCTGGTAATCCTTGTCACTATAAATCCATGTGGTCTCATCCATACCTAGATGTATACTCCTAGAATAGCAAACATAATAGTTATGTTTTTGACACATTTAATTATTTTGTGCAGTAAACTCATTAATGTAGCTGTACCTGGTACTATAGATGAGCGCGCTATTAATACCAAGCCAGTGCTAAATCCATGGGAGAGGAATGAAAACCATACTTTGTGCCTCAATTCTGCCAAGGCGATTGGATGCACTGTGGTGAATATTGGCACACAAGATCTGGTTGAAGCAAGAGTAAGCAAGCTCTCGCTTGTTATATCTTGCAATTTCAAACAAATGGTACTTATAATATGCATGAAAGTCAATGATGGTAGTCTTCTTGTTTGACAGCCCCATCTAGTTGTTGGATTGATTTCTCAGATAATCAAGGTAATTCAAATGCTACACCCGTACTTTTATGATTATATATCTATTGCCGATATCCTGAGATTGAATATTACTGAGCTGTATTAACTTTGATGTTGCGAAATCCTCAGATACAATTGTTAGCTGATCTTAATCTGAAGAAGACTCCACAACTTGTTGAGTTGGTGGAGGATAGCAAGGTAACAAACTGTCGACTGGGGTTAGCATGTTGTTACCATGTTCTCATAAAGAGATGCATCATTATCTCATATATGCTTATTATTGGTTCCACAAATTGCAGGATGTGGAAGAGCTTATTGGCTTACCCCAGAGAAAGTACTGCTGAAATGGATGAATTTCCATCTGAAGAAGGCTGGATATAAGAAGCAGGTTACCAATTTTTCTTCTGATTTAAAGGTAAGAAGAGTGCTAACATAACTCCCCCCCAACCAATAGTAGTTTGATTTTTCTTTTGGAGAATTTAATGTTTTGAAATTCTAGAAAGAGGGTCATATATGTGCCAACGAATAGTTGAACCTAATTATCATGGTTGTTAAATGTATATAATGATTTTACATTCTTGCATGTCTTTATGAAAAACACATGTTAGCCATAGTCATATAACCTTGAAAATAGAACAAGTATTGTCAAAAGCATAAGTTTCTTGTTTCTCACTTTTTGTAAAAAAATTCATGTTTCTGAATTTTCTTTTATTGGTCTCATTGTGCCTTAAATATTTTTAGTTCTTTTTGTTGTTCACTTTTTCCATGTTTAGCGGGATCTTGGAGCTTTAGTTAATGGTGTTGGATCTAGCTTGTGGTATCTTTTAGCTATAGTAAGGGTATCAATTTCCTACCTTTACGGCCATCGCCTCAAGCATTCTCTTAAAGAGGGTAGCTCAACTTATTTTCAGTGCGCATATTGAACTAGGATCACTGTATCCTAGTTTATTTTTTCATTAACATGTCTTATCATCTCATTATTCTTCTTTAGTTGTACTGCTTTTATAAACGTATTTTTCATGAATAGTTTTTGGAAGTATTCTTGCTCCTCGTTTGCTAAACATTATGAAGTTGTGTCAATTAGCTGCCCAAATTGGAAGTGATCTGATTGTAGCTATATTTCAGTGCATGAACCTTAATGAACGAGTTCTTCTGATTGTTTGGCCAATATGGCCAGCTTCAAGTGAAGGAATAAAATAAGGTACAAAAAGGAAAATAATGAGCACTGAAATAAACTGAGATAGAAACGTTAGATCTGCCAAGCTAGAAAGAACCAGCCATAGTATCTCTTTAAGACGTTTTAAGAGTCTCCGAAGAAACCTTTTTTTTGGCATCCCATTAAATGATGCCAAACTTCTTAAAGATTTTATCCAGTTAAACTACATTAAGAGGGGCTTTATCAGAACTATGGACTCATAAATGTGTAATTCTATTCAGTACAGGACATAAAGGACTAGGGGAGATATACTGCGACGACCCTGTTTGGGAAAGGGCTTGATTGAGAATTAATGTCGGAACCAATTTAAAATAAGCATGGAATTTAGAGACTTCCAGATTAACTAATTTAGATTAGGTTAGAAAGTAAAACTCTAATTTAAAGAAAATTAAGAGTGATAGCAAGAATCCAGTTCTACATGCTTCGAGTACGCAAGAAATAGTTTTCTATATCCATTATAAGGTTAGTTTCTGATATGATGTTCTCCTGATAATTTATTTGATACAAGTGCTTACTTTAATTGTCTATTTTGTCTTCTTTGTTTAAGTCTTGCTTTTGCAAGGATGAACATCATATTTGGTTGATCTACTGTAATATTTATATCCAGCATCAAATGGCTTGGATTATATGTTATCCAATCTAAATTTTTTTGTTGTCTAAAGAAGCATCACAAGTCCATTTCAACTACAGGATGGAGAAGCTTATGCTCACTTGCTCAACGCTCTTGCCCCAGAACACGGCACAACTACGACACTGGAAGCAAAAGATCCTACTGAAAGAGCAAATTTGATTCTTGAGCAAGCAGAGAAACTGGACTGCAAAAGATATGTTACTCCAAAGGATATTGTTGAGGGCTCACCAAACTTAAATCTTGCATTTGTTGCTCAAATATTTCAACACAGGTAAGACCAGGTTCTACTCTGTAGTCATCTGGCTGAGATGAATTCTTTTATCTCTAGGTCATCTTCAAATATTTTCAGATTATGTTTCAGTTTTTAGATTTAACACTATGACTTTAAGAACAACCCCTTTCTTCGTTGTCTAATTAAAGACAGAGACGTACTAATGTATATCTACAAGAAAGAATGACATGATGATAGAACATGAAGAATCATTTTCGTTTCACTTGTTTGATGTGTATATAACCTCTTGAAGCACCAATAAGGACATAAACAATTGTGTTGTTGATGCACAGATTTATGCAATCAAGATATAATTAAGTTGTGCCTACTTTATAAACGATTACAACACTAACAACTTCTTTATCTTTTATCCCGGAGTTTTCTAATTTGTACGGTAAAAAAGAAATTTCCTTTTTCTTTCTTATGGCACGGAGTGTTCTCGCATGGTAATTTACAGAGGCACAATTTGCCTGTTCTACTGAGAGAAACTAAAGATCATGCTTGTTTCCGTTTAACATTCATCTCATACACCATCCAGTTGCTATTAGTCCTAATGAGCTGCTTCCTTAGACCTAATAATTAGATTATCTTATTGGACATTGAAAAGATTAATATATATTCCACATTCCTACTGGCTTTAACCATGTCCTTAAAAAGTATTTGAAAAAACACAAATTCCTCCTCAAAATATTGCAAAGACTGATAGATGCCCGCCTTCCAGATCGACGACTGTCCCCACAAACCAACACGAGTCTTTCCAGTACGCTTTGTCCTCACTCACGCGCACCCTGGGAGCAGCTTCCCAGGGGGTCACCCATCCCACAATTGCTCCGGGCCAAGCACGCTTAACTTCGGAGTTTTTATGAGATGAGCACCAGAAAGAAGATGCATCTTGTTGATATGAGTAGTACCTATCAAATCTTTTTAAGCTCTCCTCATTTTGTATAGTCCCATACCTACAAATCTCGAGAATCTCCTCTTATTCGGGTGTGGGATCAGTTCATTCATGTCCCCCTCCGCCTAGAAGCCTGCCAGGAGCCGCTCCTTGTCCGTGCCTTCTTGCACTGGCGATCACTCCCCGCCCTCTTCGGCCCCGGGCGTCACAGTCTCGTCTAGCATCATGAGTACTTACCGGTTTCTAGGCTGATAAGGACAAACGTAACTAATCTGATGGGCTTCAAATGTTGTCTATATCCTCATTTAGTCGAACCTAGACTCTGATGCGTTGTTTTTGGAGAGCTCGAACACTTGGATATTTGTAATTTGCGCAAGCATTTTTAAGTTTGCATATGAGGGCTCCTATGTAACACTCTTTGGAGCGTCTTGGATTCACAGTTGAACTTGAGAATTCTAAATGTTATATACAAATCATAGACAATTGATTGAAACTATCATTTTCTCTACAAATCTCTTGTCTGCAATTCTTTACTTTATGACTGTCTAGTATCATCTGGAACGTGCAATATATCCATGAAATTTGGAGTATTGCAGAATTATCCACTTCGTTCAGTAGTGCTGATCCACATTTCGAAATAATGAAGGCACAGTCAGTAAAAAAGTCACATTTGGTGACCTTGTTAGAAGTAATGAGATGGATGGACCTGACAATAGAGAACACCAGAATGACAGAGAGCCTTCAGTTAATTGGAATTCTAAAGCTTCAGCAACGGCGACTCTGGATGATCCTAACTCCTCATATTCTCCTTATCTACCACCAGTTCTTGAGGAACCATCATCCTCTTTCTCTGAGGGTCCGAAATTTTTGAATTCAGTTTCTTTACTCTAAGCATGGTTTGGTGGCCATAAATTCTAAATTTGCATTCAATGACCAGCTGCAGATGATGACCCACTACCAGCAATAGAGGGTCTCCAAATTTCAGGTGAAGCGTTTCCTGGCCAGCAGCTCCAAGCATGTGGATACTCAACAAATGGAACAACCAGTTGTAATTTTGAGGTGCTTCACCTGTCCGTTTTTGGCAATTGCACTAGATTACTTCCTGATCTACAATGGATTACTTCTTTAGATTTTCTCCTCCTGTTTTTAGCTTATACTTTTTCCTGTATTTGCAGTGGGTACGGCACTTGGAGGATGGATCTTTTAATTATGTTGATGGTATTCATTCAATTACTAATTTTAGTTTCAATTCGGTTTGTCCATTCCTTTCTATTAATGCCTGACTTTAATCTGCTCATTATTCATTACAGGAGCAAAGCAACCAAATTACCTTGTAACTGCAGATGACATTGATACATATCTTGCCATTGAAGTACAGCCGCTGGACGATAGGAAGCGGAAGGTACTCTGTGTGTAAGATGGGGGCTGGACGGATATTTTGAGTTTATATATTTGCGTCTGATTAACAGACTAGCTGTAGTAAAGAGTGTGAAACCTGAAATGACCAATGCTAGTAGTATCTCTGACATGATGGGTATTGATCAAGTAGTGGGCAGTTAGGATGTAGTTAGGATTAGGTTTCTTTTTCCCAAAGTAATAGTCAGAAAACGTTGCAATTTTTGGAAAATCAAAATACTTATCAAATTCCATGCTTCAATGATTCCATGCAATTTTTTCATTAGTTTTTGGGGGTGGTGGGGGTGGTTAGAAACCTTTCCATTGTACTTCCACAGGCAGATCAGGAAAATGTAGATGGTAGGTATTTGGTATCTTCTAAGACTTAATTATTCTGCTTTCCTGGGCTCTCAATTTTCTACCATCCAATAAATTTTGGTCCACATTATGTGAATCACCGGTGATGGGGTTTAGATATGTCTATCTCAGTAGTTCCTGCCTCATATGAATTATCTTCTTAGCAAAATAATTGCTGAAAATGCTAAACGCATTCTTCGTTTGTCAAAGAAATGTTTTAATGTTATATCAATCAGTCTCCTAACCTTGTAATGGGTTGCTTGCTGGCAATTCCTGATGACAATGTTTCTTTGTGTTGCAGGGTGAACTTGTGAAAGTCTTCGCCAATGAGCATAGGAAAATTACTTGCGGTAAGAGAAACATGGAAAGTCATTATCATAGTTTGATCTTTACAATTGATGCTTAAATGTAGCTTCTAAATCTTTATTAATCTTTATAAATGAGTGGTATTTCTGAAACTACAATCACTATCAAAATTGAAAACAACCCCGACCTGGTAAGGGGAAAAACGAGAGTAAAATGTCTGCCTAAAGGCTCATACACATGCTCCCAAGGAAGGAAACTGAAAAGAAATGGATAGTAATATTCTAGCAAATGTTGCCCTAACCTTTCCAATCTGGTCTTGATTCTGTGAGCCTGATTCCTTTAGCAATAATTCACTTTCTGAATAGTTGATGCAAATTTGCTGCTCCGGAGATTTAATATGTTACTGTGTCTGTCTTGCAGATCCTGTGATGCAGAAATGCATACATAAGACCCTTTACACTGGTCATGCCTCATACAAGTTATCCCTTTCGGTATGATTGCTGGTGCCTATTTTTTTTTTTTTTTTTTTTTTTTTTTTGGGAAGAGGGGGTGGTGTTAATTACAAATTTACAATCCCCCTCCCCCTTCCCTGAGGTGTGGCCCAATAACAAGAAAAAACCCATTTAGGTTTTAATAAGCCCTAAAGGCAATTCATTAGTGTCTATTATAATTTATACCCTTATTTTAAACTTTTTTAAAAGTAAAGTTCTAATTAACTGTTATGACATGTGTTGTGCCAAGGGTTTAAAGTACAACCAAAAATAAAATTTAAATACAAAGAATTCTAAACATAAAAAAACTTAAATATAAATACAACAGATTTAGAATGCAAATAAAATGAATATTTTGAAGCATAATTATATCCCCTCCTATCTCCTCCATCGAAATCCTACCCCCAAATTAACATTCTTCCTTTCTGCTGGCGGTGGGCAGTGTAAATGATAGGTTGTTTGTCAGTGGATCTGAAAAGCGTGGTGATGAGTTGTTGGATGTGGAGTAAAGGTTGGCAACAAGATGGGGTGGAAGGGAGAGTGGAGGGAGGGGGGGAGTAAAGGTTGGAGGAGTAGATCTGTTGAATTAACATTCCTCCTTCTGCTGGTGGTAGGTAGATCTGTAAATGGTAGGTTGTTTGTCAGTGGAAAGCGTGGTGATACCTGGTGATGAGTTGTTGGATGTGGAGTAAAGGGTGGCAACAAGATGGGGTGGAAGGGAGAGGAGCGGAGGGAGGGGGGAGCAAAGGTTGGTGGGTTTAGGGGTTGTTAGTGACGCCGGGCGAGGTGGTGGGTGGGATGGTGGCGTGATAGTGGGGGTTGGGGCAATTTGGTGAGCTATGTGAGGTTGAAGAATATGTTTTTCTTTTCATTATCCATTTTTGTCTAATGTTATTTTCTTTTCTCTTTTTGATAAGAAACAAAGATTTTATTAATGTAATATAAATATCACAAATTTTACAATTAGTGGATGAGGCATCCACAAAACAACAGACTATACGAGGCTCGTAATAAAACATCGTAGAGCTACCCTTCAATATCTAATCAAATCAGAAACCAACAGATGATTGTATTCTTTGTTCCTCATTACGCATGAAGGTACCATAAACCTAATTTTATCCCAACACTCAAATTTGACTCTTCACTATCGTTAAAAACTCTATTCTTTCTTTCCAACCATATAGACCTACAAACAATAGGGACAATTGCTCCCCGTAAACTCCTTCCTCTACATCCCAAATATCATCCTAGATCAGTCATAAAGAGCTCCGAACCCAACTGAGGAATCACCCCTATGAAATCAAGCTCAGTTAAAATATTGGACCATAACTACCTCACAAAAGAACAGTGCAAAAATGTGTACATGAGTCTCCGAAGCTTGCCTACACAGTACACAGGTATGGATGAAGAAGAATATATTGATTTCTCCTCTGTACTACATCACAAATAGGTATCTTGCCCAGTATCACCAACCACGAAAACAATTGAACCTTTTTGGGCACCGGTACTTTCCAAATCATTTCAAAAGGAGGAAAGGGAGGAACAAAGAATGGGGAAAGAAAGAAATATAAAAAGGTTTACACGAAAAAATGCCCGAAGAGTCCCAAATCCACCTTCTTATATCCTCTGTTCCCTCCACCAGATTCACGCCTTCTAACAATCCCAGTAATGTGGTTAATTCGCCGATTTAGGAACCCTCAAATTACGACGAAAGTGAAAGTTCCATGATAACGATGTTGTGCCATTAAAAGATGGTTGAACATTTGAAGAAGAGAACATTAATATAAAAATCACTACCTTAGTAATTGCAGATATTTGATATAGAAAAATGAACGATAAAAGTCCTAGTCCTCGATCCCTTCATTTTCAATTGTAGAGATTTGAAAAATTGTGAAAGATTTATGTTGATGTTCATGTATTTATAGGCTAATTTTAACCCCTAAAATTAACCTCTAAATTAACTCCTAAATTAACCTCTAATTAAACCATTAATTAAATATTGGTTATCACGATTATGCCGCATACCATGCTAACAATTACCTTACCCCACAAAGAATTCCTCTCATTATTAAATCTCCAGCACCATTTACCTAACAATGCCATGTTTCTGAAACTAATATTGCCTATTCCCAAAACTCCAACTTCTTTGGGTCTTGTAGCTATTTTCCAAGCAACTAGGTGGCAATGAGATTCTCCATTAGCTCCATCCCATAAAATATCCCTCATAATCTTCTCTAAGATATTCGGAACTTCTCTAAAAATCCTAAAAGCGACATATAATATGTGATTATTGCATCCAACACTGCAAATATTATTGTTGGCCTTCCCTAGAGAACTCCATAATTTCATTTATCCCCATTTTTTAAGTTTTATATAGGATTTCCAATAATTTGTGAAATTTTATATATATTAACGAAACTCTCAACTCTCAAGATATACAAATGTAATGTATAAAAAACAATTGTTTGTTTTTATCTGTAATATTATAATATAATAAACAAAGAAACTACCATGGACTATCTGCTTATCATAAATTTAAGTAAATACATGTGTATTAGTAAAAGCTCAAAGGTAAAATTCAGAAAGTGCGTGATATTTTATACTTAAAACAATAAACTTCAATTAAAATACTTTGGAAAACAAAAGGCACAAATTAATTTCTATCATACTGGCTAAGAAATGATTAAAAGTAGATTAGAAAATTAGACAAAACAGGTAGGATGCGAATGGGTGACTGGCCTCTAAATTATCTAGGAAGACCTATTGGGGCAATCCTTAAAAAATTCATTTTGGGAACCAGTTTTGGCAAAAGTTTCAAGGAGACATATATCACTACAATAACATGTGATTTTTTATAATTTTGTATTTTTCACAAATTCAACCAGTTTGTGAACAACAAAGTGAGTTCATTGTGAACAAAAAACATCAAAAATAGAAAAGGAAACTGAGAAACTGCCCAAACTGCCACGTATATTGAACATAAACGTTGTAACTATAACATCCCCAAAAATTGAAAATATCACAATTAGCTTGGAGGGTAATTTTTCTCTATGTATTTCATGAACAGTAACCTGAGGGCAGAATAGGGTTTTCTCATCTTTTTCTTTTTTCGCTGTCACTAGTATTTTATATGATGGCAATTGACTGCAGCTGCAATATATAAGATGGAGACAAAAATGAAGGTATCCTTTTGTTATTGGGCCAAACATGCGCATAAGGGCTGCGTGGGTTTGTCATAACCTATTTTTTTAACCTCCAACTTGGCATTCAATTGCAAAAAGACATTTCTTAACTTTTATCTTAAAGGGCTGTATTAATTGATTTATTTTGTGTTTGCTTCCTTCTCTGGTCATGAAGATTGGATATCTTGATATATGGGAGCCAGCTATGTTGGCCATTAAAAGGACGGTTACAACATAAAGTGTAGCGGGCCTAGTGGTGTTGTAGTCACTGAGAAGTTTTCATCATCCACAATTGTATGTATCTCTTATCTAGTTTGCCTTCTCATTTTACGTTTTTTAATTCCCGGTGTTGCTTTCTTTAGTATGATACTTGGATAACTGTTTCCATGGTTATTTTTCTTGTATTCTCTGCATCGTCATATCTGATAAATGTTAAGTCATTTCTCTTTCATGTGATGTTTCGGCTATATACCTGTTGAAGTTGTTTGAAAATTTGCTACTATATTTTTTTTTTGAACTGACTATTTTATGAATTAGTGAATTTTGTGCCATCTTTGTCATCTGCAAGTTGACGCGCTTTGTTATTACTTGAATGTTTAGCCTCGGTTTTATCATCTGTTCATAATGAAGCCTTAGTCTTGAAGTTTAATGATCATTGGCAGCGATGTCCAAGGTATAAATGTTTGTAGCATTGCTATTACTAAAGTTCTAGTTAAGTTTAAAATGGAAGATTCCAATTAAAATAAGGTGGGGCACACTGCAGTTGCTCTAAGAGATACTTAAGACCTTGGGCGTTACTCCACAGATATTTTTTTTGTCCTTTCCATTTTTGGTTGTTTTTTATGATATTTCTTGTTTCTTTAGCTTCCTGTTGAAATCAATAATTTGTCGAATGAGAACTTGTTCGTGTACTTTATTTTACCTGTTGAAAACAGAAAAAACAAATTTTCCTTGCACGTTAGTCCGTCAATTGTCGTAAGGTATCACATGCATAGTTCTTCACCTAAATAATCACCGCCGGTGTCAGTTGACTGGGTGGCTTCCATTTATATTAAAGTACGTATTGGAGCTCTATTATGTATAACTGTAAATGATACATCTTTATTTAGGAAGGTAAGATTTAGACACTTTAAAACACACTGTTTTTCCATCTTTGTAGATTGCATAAGCTTTTCTGTTGCCTACTAGAGCATAAAAACCATTGGGAAAAACCAAGATGCACATCATTAACTATAAAGTTAACCCGATAACACATTGGAGATGTGAAATCCCTTAACTGGCTTTTGGGCAATACTAAATGCATAAGGTTGCGGTTTTTAAAACAATAATGGTCTTTCTGACTGATACTATCAGTTTTTTCATCCATGGCTTGTAATGTCCGAGAAACCCCTCCCCCTTTTTTTTTCCCTTAACTTTTTTATAAAGCGAGTTACCGTACAAGTTCTTCCTTTTAGGTATCCATTCCATTCGGAAGTCCGACAGAATTCTCCATAGTTGATTCTCTGGGTACCGAACACATTTTGAAGGTGGACAGTAGCTTGACAGATATAAGTGGGTAAGTTGTAATCATTTTCTTTTGTTGTGTCCATTGTGATTATTGTCATCTCATGTTGGATGATCCATTATTTGCTATCACCATTATGACAAGGTGATAATTTCTAGTTTAAAAGTGTAAATGCTAGGCATGATAAAATGATGACAAAGGAAATACAGCTGAAGACCGAGACATTTAAAATGAAGGGAGAAAGTGCATTTCATGGGAATTGATGGACTTATGAGTGCTCTGCTTTCTGTAGTTTCCGATGGAGATACCATTCCTTTGTATAAGAAAATGTACTTGGCGAACTGAGAGCTTATTAAACTATCATTGTGGTGGTCTGTTGCTGTGTGCCCCAGAGGTGGTGTTTTCTGAATTCTTTTGCTGATTTAACTTGAAAGTGGGATTGAATGTTTTGGACGAAATTTTAATTAAAGAAATATGGTTATGGAGATCTAATGAAACAAATGAAACATATTTTGATGAACCATTAATTATAGTAATGCATCTTTTTAGTAGCATCGGGTATTTAGTCTTCCCATGATTAAATCAGTTGGCAAATGGTTCCTCTGAGTACTGTTATCATCCCTGGTCGTGGATTTTCGCAATTTAAAACCCTAATCTTCACCAAAAGGAAAAACAAAATTAAAGGAACTACGCCAAAATCCTAACTGAGTCCAAACTATATACAAGCACAGAGATTTGTTCTTGTGGCTCTCGTCTTGGCCATGCTACTGGAAGCTATATGGAAGTTAGTATGAAGAAGACTAGACTCATTTCTGATTTAAAAGTAAAAGGAAAAAAGCTGCATTAGAAATTTACTGGAAGCCTACCGTAGAAATTCTTTTAGTGTTGCTGCAGGTGAAAGATAAGGTCAGTGATCATACGTAAAGATAGGCATTAGCCCTTGTAGAGGAATGCAAAAGATGAGAATTTTGAGACGTGAAGTCAATTATGATACTGGGTAAAATGGGACCAACATGTTGGGTGCAAAGTATTGGAGTAACCTGTTTAATGCGGAAAATGGAAGACACAAAGGAACAAAAAGAAGACAATTTGGAGACAATGATGACTGGGTATAGGTGAGAATTGACTTAGATTCTGGAGACAGGATTGATATTGGTATGGATGGGCAAAAAAATGAAGGTGAATACTATCTGTTGGGAAAGGTTGGAAGATGTTGGTTGGGATTGGAGAAGTGGATGAGAAAATAGGGCTGCAGTGGGGAGGGTTAATTACCTTGATTTAATATCAGTTTACATTCTTGGAGTAAGGATTTCCGGAATTGATCCAGTGTGTTAATTTCAGTTTTGCTTCAAAATAGTAAAACTTCTAGCAGTTTTTGAGATTTTTCAGACGAAAGCATTGTTAGAAAAGGGTGTGGTGTGTATTGGGTTAAATTTGTAGAATTTGAGTTTAATTAAAATGTAAATACCGACTTAGTCTTTTGATGTGAACTGAAACATCCTCAAAATTATGTGTTTCAATAGCTAAATGTTAGCTTTCTCTTCTTAATTTTAATTGTATCTTCTACAATACTAATGTGTTTCAATAGCTACTTGTTAGCTTTCTCTTCGCCTAAGTTCTATGTTGCTCTCTTGTGTTTCATGTTTTTCTTTTATTTTGCAGTTCAAGAGATACAATTGTTCTCACCTTGAGGTTATTCATCTTAAAGGTATAAGTCTTGCCCGGTTTTGTTGTGCCAGAAAACATATAAGTGAAATGTGTCAAATTTTGTACATGTTCTGCATGTAAAGCAATCCTCAGAAACAATGGAAATTGATTTAATGATCTTCTTTTTCCAGAAAGTACTCAGGAGACTGGTTTTATTTTTTGAATTGGTAGCTTTCAATGTGAAGGCGTGATATGTTTAGCAAGTGGATGGATAATTAAAAACTTATAGAACTCTTAAATACTTCAGGTTTAGTTATTGCTAACTGCTTCAGTGGCAGTTTTCACATCACTAAAAATTGTGTGTATATGTGATTTGTTGTGTTTTCTCATTGGCCTTAGTTTCACTTGTGGTCTCGTGCTTAGGCCTGTTTGCTAGGTTATAGAAAGATAAACTTGGTATCATTTCATTACAAGGGTTCATGTGATGGTCTTGTTTCCAATTTAGTTGGATACTTTCCTTAGTCAAACTCAATGATGCTTTGCTTTCTCAAACGAATGTGTTATATTGCACATAGATGAAAAGCTGGCTGGTCCCAACAGCAGCAGCATTATGTCAGAATTTTTAAGAGTTTTTGCATGTATTTTTGGAGGACGGAATCTGCTCTGATGGAATCCCTCTATGGTAATTTCAACAAATAATGCAGGCTGGTGAAAAGAAGAGGAAGAAGAGAAGTTTGTTCTTTAACAAGTAAACAGGCATATTAATCCAAATCCGCAAGCACCTGCCTTCAACTTTGATCTCTGCTGGTTCCAGATATATTTGTTTTGATGCATGTTATGTATTTTGCTATACAAGTTTGTTCTAGTTCATTTGCAAATAGATTTCCTTAGCAAGTATTACCTTGTATAGAGTTCAATTTTGATTGTAATCAATTTACAATGCATATGCCTCTGCGTCTTTTTGTTCACTGAATTCCGTCCAATTGCATGAAATAATAAAAGCACACGTGTAACATATAGTACAGAAATGGAGACTTATTCTTAGTTCCCATCGTATTTTGGTTTTATATTTTAAAACTCTAGTCATAATATGAGTATCTAAAATAAAACATATATTTCTTCAATGCTTAACTCCTTCAAGAGTTCTTTTGAAATATAACCATTTTCTTGGCATTGAATAATTTGTAGTCCAAGCAAGAAATTGAGCTCCCCATCATGCTCATCTCAAGCTCACCTAGTATCAACTTAGAAAAATATATCTTGTACAAATATTCATTAATAGCACCAAAAATATTCTCATAAATATGCACAAGTAAACAATCTTGCCCTTTAAAAGAAAAACAAAGAGAGTAGTATCAACTTTACCTCTTGTAAAATCATTTAGCTAAAATAGCTAAGTTTATCATACCATAAATGGGGTACTTGTTTTAAACCATACAAGGCATTTTATAAAAATCATTTGGCCTAGAAAAATTTTAAACCCCGGAGATTGTTTTACATAGACTTCTTCTTGAATAAAACTATTGAGAAAATTGGATTTAACATTCATTTGGTAAAGCTTGAAATTTTCTTAAAACAAGAATCGGCAAGTAAAATGCAAATAGCTACTTAAATGTGCTATGAGTGCAAATGTTACATCAAAATCAATTACCTCTTTCTTGAAAATACTTTCGAGCTACTAACCTTGCCTTAGTTCGACCAATGTTGCCTTGGTCATCGAGTTTGTTTCGGAATACCCTTTTTGTCTTCGTCATCACTATCATTATAGGGCATCGAGTTTGATCTAAGGTGTTCATAATAGAACATTTACATCCAAATATTTTGAGGTAACTAATATTTGGAGTACTTTATTTCTCATCTACACAACTTAACAATCTCATTACCTGATCGCTTATATAAGCAAAAAAAATAGCCCAAGTGTAAAAAATGCATCAAACACAAAATATCTTCCATAAGAGCATAGTAGAAATAGACACTATCTATATAGACCATGAATCACATACTATGCATTTAGAAGATCATCAAGAGTCTAATAAATCATGCAAGTTCAAATAATCTTAAGAAAGCTACAAAAGGTCTCTTTTGAAATTTGAAAATCCGATAGCATATAGTTGAGACCTCATTTTAAAAAAAAATATTTGAACAAGAGTTGACAAAGCAAATATGTGCAATCAAATATCGGATAGTGTCTTTTAAAGAAAATCCTCTTAATGGCACTTGTATGAAATACTATGAAAAACAAGCACATAGGCACATGGTAATACATATATCGAGTCTATAAGAGTAAGAATAACACAAGTAAACGTACCTCGATAATTTATGTCTTTCTTGACAAATAATGACGTAAATGGCCATTAGTGAAAATATGTAAATCCTACACAATTCTTAAAACAAATCTAGCACAAATCATAATGATAAAAGTGTAGGCTAAGAGATATCACAAGTAAGCTCATGCCATAAAAATCCATAAGAGATGATAACACACTTTAGTCTACAAAAATGCACAAGAGTTTTAAAAACATCATATAAGGTCTTCTTTTTCAAAAATATTTTAAAAAAGACCTTAATTGAAAAATAAATACCTGAAAACTCATTTTGCAATTAAGACACAAATAAACGCATGCATAATAACAAAATAAAATGCATATTTAAATAAGGAGCTTGCCAAAAAGAGCACCACACTCTCTTCTTCAACACCACCTTGAGATTACCACAATCTCTTCTTCAAGATTACCACAATCTCCAACGGCACCTTGTGAAGATTACCACAATCTTCAATCTTCAACCTTGAAGAATACCAAATTCTTCAACACCTCAACAAGAAGATTACCACAATCTTCTTACACCTAACACCTAGATCACCCAAGTGTGTTCTTACCACAAGAACACTCACAAGGATATCTCTGTGTTGAATGATAACCCAAAAATTCAAGATTACAATGGATAATGAATTATACAATTGAGTGCAAGTGTAATCAAGAATAGCCTAGACCTCAAGGATGTGAAAGTGATAAGCTAGGCAAATTACAAGAAGAATAATAACAATAAAAGACCAAGTGTTTGCTTGAGTATATCTTGTTGTGTTGTGTTGTTCTCACTTGTTGTTGTGCTTCAAATCTTCCTCTATTTATAGGAGATGATTGATCCTTGATAAGCTCCTCTTGAAATCGATATCTACAAAAAAATTGTAATTAAAATCAAGATTATAGTGTTAGAAATCAATCCCATAATTTAGGGAAAAGTCGTCACTGCGACAACGGTTAGAATTTTTTTGTCATCAAACTTGAGGGCGACCGTCGTCGCGCATTAATAAGATTTGAAAAGAACGCAACAAAAATTCAACAGGGTGACCGGTCTAGGGGGTCGACCAGGTCGCTTCTAGGGTGCGACCAGGGTCGCCCACCATGGTGACCGGTCACCCCGACCAATTTTAGGAGCCCGGGAGTTCTGTTTCGTGAAATGTGTTCCTGTACGGTCGCTCTTTGGTCGACCCGGTCGACCTCCTAAATGAAATGTTGTCCGATTTTTGTCGAAAATAAACCTCAAGAAATACTCCGAAAAATTCGTAAAAATATTTTAAACCGATCGGAGTATTTAGGACAACATTAGAAATATGGTTTGATGAAATAACACATTAACACAAAAAGTGTTGTCCGATATAAATTCCAATAAATACTCCAAAAAATAGTAAAAGCATTTTAGACCAATCGGAAGTATTTAGGACAACATTTAGAAACATAGTTTCAATGTAAAAACCCATTGACATAAAATCATTAAAATTGTTGTCCAATATTATCGAAAATAAACTTGAGAAAATACTCCGGAAAATATTAAAACCATTTTAAATCATTTAGGAGTATTTGGACAACCTTTAAAACCATTGTTTTGGTATAAAAACAAAATCATCAAAATCATGATAAAACCATTTATCAAACAGCAACAAGTTAACTTGGGAAAATCTTTTGTGCTTTTTAGCAAAAACACCCCCACACCCCTTAGGAAAGAGATTTGCACACTTCTGAATGGGATTTCTGAACAGTACCACTCCAAATATTTAGGACTCGCCTATGGTTATTGGTAGAACTAAAAAGAGATTTTTCAATTTTGGTGGATAGTGTGAAAAACAGAGTCAATAATTGGAGCAATACCTTCCTTTCAATCTAGTAAAGAAAATCTCTTGAAAGCAGTCATTAATGCAATGCCAAATTATGTAATGTCCTGCTTTCAGATGCCTATGCATGTGTGCAAGGAAATTTGTAAGTTTGCCTCCAAATTCTAGTGGGGCACATCTTGAAGTGGAGGTAAGAAAATTTCTTGGATTTCTTGGGATAATTTGACGCTTCTAAAAATGAAGGGGTATTAGGCTTCCAAGACCTATCTCTTTTTAATGAAGCCCTCTTGTCAAAAAGCATTTGTGGAGGCTTGTTACTCAACCTAACACCCTTATCAAGTAAAATCCTCAAGGCCAAATAATATCATAAAGGGAACCTCCTTACTTGTGAGCCTAAGAGTGGTGACTCGTGGTTGTGGAAAAACTGGATTAGAACCAAAAAAACCTTGTTGTTAGGATTGAGATACCAAGTGGGAGATGGGTTAAATATTAAAGTGTGGGATACCCCCTGGCTTCCCAAAACACCTTCTTTTAAACCATTTTTAACTGAATCTGGTCTTAATCTTGTTTCTCGGGTTAATGAACTCTTGACTGTTGATGGTTTAGAGTGGAACAGGGAACTAATTGCTCAATGATTTTGTGAGGAAGATGATTCTATTATTTTGCAGATTGCTATCAAACCAGCTGGTACTAAGGATCATTTTATTTGGCACTGGGATAAAAAGGGAAAATTTACTGTGAAATCAGTTTATACTCAACTCATCCAAGAAAAACAAAGGTTGCATGATAAGCCTGAAACTAGCAATGG
Source organism: Rehmannia glutinosa (assembly GCA_016081115.2). NCBI lineage: Eukaryota > Viridiplantae > Streptophyta > Magnoliopsida > Lamiales > Orobanchaceae > Rehmannia > Rehmannia glutinosa. The sequence continues at coordinate 206,823 of JABTTQ020003304.1, forward strand.
TAAGAAATGCACTGAAGCTATGTGGAAGAAGTGTTGGAAGTTTGATGTCAAAAATAAGATTAAACATTTTGTGTGGAGAATTGTCAATAATTGTCTTCCAGTTGCATTTATTAGCTAGGAGGGGGATGGACATTGATATCAGATGTAAGATGTGTGGTGATGAGCTTGAAACACTTGTACATCTGTTTTTCCAATGCAACCATGCTCAACTTGTTTGGAAGCTCGCTCTTATTCAATGGTCAGGCACTTCACATTCCTCATTTACTATGATTCAGTGGTGGCAGCAGCTGTGTGATCTCAAGGATGGTTCTGTCACTGAAGATAGGATGCAACTGAGTGTGTACATGCTATGGTGGTTATGGAAAACGTGGAATATATGGTTGTTTCAAAATGAGTGGTGGCAGGAAATCGATATTGTCAAGGGTGCTGTCAAGGAGTGGCAAGAATACTCTGCTCTTGCTGGTGTTCATATAAGAAGCAGTCAAAAACAAGCCCCCCCCCCTCACCCCTCCCCAGGTTGCTGGTTATGTACCATGCCTTCCAAATGAAATAGTAGGACACTACATGATAGTGATCAGTGTTGCATACTTGGAGGGTAAGAACTGTGGTATTGGGGGTCAAATTTGTGACTCTAACGGAAGTTTGATTCGAGCTTGGGTAATTTCTAGGGATAATGTTAATTATCTAGTGGAAACAACCTTGTTTGGAATCCGTCCGGCCTTATGCTTAATTCCTAATCTGAAGGCCAAAGTTGTGGTTATACATTTAGATGATGATGATATCGTTTGCAAACTCAACAACAAAGTTTCCTTCGAAAGTGTTGGTGCAAAGATAGTTGAAGACATCTACTTGTTATGCTACTTATTTGATCATGTTTGTTTCTCGAACCAAGATCATAAGAGTCTTCTCATTTGTATAGATTAGCTCTTATGGCTCTTGATTGTATTTTTGATTTGAATTGGGTGGACCAATTCCCCAGTTGGCTTATGTAATAGTCAATTTGGTAATTAGCTAGTTAGCTACGTTGTATTTCCCGGATTTTGGTTGAGTTTTGGAATAATAATATCTATCATTCGGAAAAAAAGGGGATGATGTAAGAGCAATCAAGTCTTAAGGGTTTTTCTGTAATTTTCAAAAATCTCTGGGTTTTTTTGTTTTTGTTTGTAATAGCTCGAATCTAAGTGGTGTTTATGTAATTTTTCCTAGAGCAAGTCTCTTGTGAGACGGTCTCACGGATCTAAATCCGTGAGACGGGACCTCCTAAGGGCTTCGTCTTGAGAACATGAACCATGAAAATAAATTTAAAAATAATAATGAACCATGAAGAAACAAAAATAAACCCTAAAAACATGAACCATGAAGAATAAACCCGAAAAATAAAAATAAACCCAAAAAATAAAAAATAAACCCTAAAAAAACTAAAAATCCTAAAAACCCAAATCAATTAAAAATAAACCCAAGAAACAAAATAAACCCTAAAAAAACAAATATAACCCTAAGAAAAATAAAATCTGAAAAAAAACCTTTAAAACTTTATGTAAGGGTTCCATCTCACGGATGAGACCGTCTCATGCAAGTTTTTGCCTTTTTCCTAACTAATATACCAAACCCACACCCAAAAGCATCATGGATTTTGCCTCCCTATGTATTCGCGGGTCCTCAAGGCGAACGGTTATTTCTCCGTCTTAATTTCCATTTTTCATCTTGCATTTCCGACAGACACGCACGCACACTCAAACATTGCAAGAAATGAAGAAAAACAAATAAAAAAAAATACAGAAAGGAAGAAAAGGGGGTTCTTGATTATATACATCTGCATCCCTACAAGTTTATAATTGATTCGTAACCATATAAAGGTCCTCTCTTTTCTTCTATTCTTGAATAGTGGACAATGTTGTGTGATTGTGCATCCGAATAATGTGCTTAATTATGCGTGAGCGCACAGAAAATATTTCCCTACTGCTCCCCAATTTGTTTGTTTTTCCTTACTCATATGTGATCCTCTGACCAAAGGTTTTCTGTGGAGCATGCATGCAATCATATGGGTGTCCATAATCTTATCCCTGTTAGATCTCTTACGCTCTGAAGCACATTCTTGATTAAATTTCCTTTTTTTTTTTCCCTTTTAGGTACTTGATTGATTAAATTGATCGTCTATTTTTTTTCCTTTTCTTTCTACCGTACACTTTTGATCTTTGTTTGTGGATTCTCAGCTTTCCGTCTTCTCTCTGGAGCTTCATTGATAAGTACAAGACAAAATGTCCAGTTTTGTGGGCGTTCTTGTCTCTGATCCTTGGCTTCAGAGCCAATTTACTCAAGTCGAGCTTCGGAGCCTTCAATCTAAGGTGTGTCATTGCAAAATGAGTAGTTTGTGAAATTCATATCTTTATGAACTAATATATATATATATATATATATATATATATATATATATGTGCATCCAAATCTTTATTTGTGAGTTTGCATAATATGTCTAAATGCGGCTACAGTTTCTTTCAGCAAGAAATCAATCTGGAAAGGTTACCTTGGAAGCTTTGCCTCCAGTTTTGGTGCAGCTGAAGGCCATTACCGACATGTTAACGCAAGATGATATTAAGGACATTTTAAGTGAATCGTCTACTGACTTAGACCAAGAAATTGATTTTGAATCCTTCCTTCGGGTATGTGTGAGAATTTTTTATTAATTTAAGATCTTTCTTCCTCTAATCTTTTAAATTAATATTTAGATGTATCCATATAATTAGTGGAAATAAATGCGAATTCATACCACTATTATATCACTCTTTGTTCTTGTCTGCGTGTGTTTGTGTGTGCCACACTGAGACTAATTGAATGGGTGAAAGAATTGTTGGAAAGAAATCAAAGCATCACCTTTATTTTTGTAATGTGGAGGCATATTTGAACCTACAAGCTCGAGCAACAGCAAAACTGGGTGATTCCAAAAGCTCATCTTCATTCCTCAAAGCCACTACAACTACACTTCGTCACACAATCAGCGAATCCGAGAAGTCCTCATATGTTGCCCACATCAACAGCTTTCTCGGTGAAGATCCCTTCTTAAATAAGTATCTCCCTATAGATCCATCAACGAATGCTCTCTTTGACTTGGCAAAGGATGGTGTTCTTTTATGGTACGTACGGAATCGACCTGGTAATCCTTGTCACTATAAATCCATGTGGACTCATCCATACCTAGATGTATACTCCTAGAATAGCAAACATAATAGTTATGTTTTTGACACATTTAATTATTTTGTGCAGTAAACTCATTAATGTAGCTGTACCTGGTACTATAGATGAGCGCTATTAATACCAAGCCAGTGCTAAATCCATGGGAGAGGAATGAAAACCATACTTTGTGCCTCAATTCTGCCAAGGCGATTGGATGCACTGTGGTGAATATTGGCACACAAGATCTGGTTGAAGCAAGAGTAAGCAAGCTCTCGCTTGTTATATCTTGCAATTTCAAACAAATGGTACTTATAATATGCATGAAAGTCAATGATGGTAGTCTTCTTGTTTGACAGCCCCATCTAGTTGTTGGATTGATTTCTCAGATAATCAAGGTAATTCAAATGCTACACCCGTACTTTTATGATTATATATCTATTGCCGATATCCTGAGATTGAATATTACTGAGCTGTATTAACTTTGATGTTGCGAAATCCTCAGATACAATTGTTAGCTGATCTTAATCTGAAGAAGACTCCACAACTTGTTGAGTTGGTGGAGGATAGCAAGGTAACAAACTGTCGACTGGGGTTAGCATGTTGTTACCATGTTCTCATAAAGAGATGCATCATTATCTCATATATGCTTATTATTGGTTCCACAAATTGCAGGATGTGGAAGAGCTTATTGGCTTACCCCCAGAGAAAGTACTGCTGAAATGGATGAATTTCCATCTGAAGAAGGCTGGATATAAGAAGCAGGTTACCAATTTTTCTTCTGATTTAAAGGTAAGAAGAGTGCTAACATAACTCCCCCCCAACCAATAGTAGTTTGATTTTTCTTTTGGAGAATTTAATGTTTTGAAATTCTAGAAAGAGGGTCATATATGTGCCAACGAATAGTTGAACCTAATTATCATGGTTGTTAAATGTATATAATGATTTTACATTCTTGCATGTCTTTATGAAAAACACATGTTAGCCATAGTCATATAACCTTGAAAATAGAACAAGTATTGTCAAAAGCATAAGTTTCTTGTTTCTCACTTTTTGTAAAAAAATTCATGTTTCTGAATTTTCTTTTATTGGTCTCATTGTGCCTTAAATATTTTTAGTTCTTTTTGTTGTTCACTTTTTCCATGTTTAGCGGGATCTTGGAGCTTTAGTTAATGGTGTTGGATCTAGCTTGTGGTATCTTTTAGCTATAGTAAGGGTATCAATTTCCTACCTTTACGGCCATCGCCTCAAGCATTCTCTTAAAGAGGGTAGCTCAACTTATTTTCAGTGCGCATATTGAACTAGGATCACTGTATCCTAGTTTATTCTTTTTCATTAACATGTCTTATCATCTCATTATTCTTCTTTAGTTGTACTGCTTTTATAAACGTATTTTTCATGAATAGTTTTTGGAAGTATTCTTGCTCCTCGTTTGCTAAACATTATGAAGTTGTGTCAATTAGCTGCCCAAATTGGAAGTGATCTGATTGTAGCTATATTTCAGTGCATGAACCTTAATGAACGAGTTCTTCTGATTGTTTGGCCAATATGGCCAGCTTCAAGTGAAGGAATAAAATAAGGTACAAAAAGGAAAATAATGAGCACTGAAATAAACTGAGATAGAAACGTTAGATCTGCCAAGCTAGAAAGAACCAGCCATAGTATCTCTTTAAGACGTTTTAAGAGTCTCCGAAGAAACCTTTTTTTTGGCATCCCATTAAATGATGCCAAACTTCTTAAAGATTTTATCCAGTTAAACTACATTAAGAGGGGCTTTATCAGAACTATGGACTCATAAATGTGTAATTCTATTCAGTACAGGACATAAAGGACTAGGGGAGATATACTGCGACGACCCTGTTTGGGAAAGGGCTTGATTGAGAATTAATGTCGGAACCAATTTAAAATAAGCATGGAATTTAGAGACTTCCAGATTAACTAATTTAGATTAGGTTAGAAAGTAAAACTCTAATTTAAAGAAAATTAAGAGTGATAGCAAGAATCCAGTTCTACATGCTTCGAGTACGCAAGAAATAGTTTTCTATATCCATTATAAGGTTAGTTTCTGATATGTCTCCTGATAATTTATTTGATACAAGTGCTTACTTTAATTGTCTATTTTGTCTTCTTTGTTTAAGTCTTGCTTTTGCAAGGATGAACATCATATTTGGTTGATCTACTGTAATATTTATATCCAGCATCAAATGGCTTGGATTATATGTTATCCAATCTAAATTTTTTTGTTGTCTAAAGAAGCATCACAAGTCCATTTCAACTACAGGATGGAGAAGCTTATGCCCACTTGCTCAACGCTCTTGCCCCAGAACACGGCACAACTACGACACTGGAAGCAAAAGATCCTACTGAAAGAGCAAATTTGATTCTTGAGCAAGCAGAGAAACTGGACTGCAAAAGATATGTTACTCCAAAGGATATTGTTGAGGGCTCACCAAACTTAAATCTTGCATTTGTTGCTCAAATATTTCAACACAGGTAAGACCAGGTTCTACTCTGTAGTCATCTGGCTGAGATGAATTCTTTTATCTCTAGGTCATCTTCAAATATTTTCAGATTATGTTTCAGTTTTTTAGATTTAACACTATGACTTTAAGAACAACCCCTTTCTTCGTTGTCTAATTAAAGACAGACGTACTAATGTATATCTACAAGAAAGAATGACATGATGATAGAACATGAAGAATCATTTTCGTTTCACTTGTTTGATGTGTATATAACCTCTTGAAGCACCAATAAGGACATAAACAATTGTGTTGTTGATGCACAGATTTATGCAATCAAGATATAATTAAGTTGTGCCTACTTTATAAACGATTACAACACTAACAACTTCTTTATCTTTTATCCCGGAGTTTTCTAATTTGTACGGTAAAAAAGAAATTTCCTTTTTCTTTCTTATGGCACGGAGTGTTCTCGCATGGTAATTTACAGAGGCACAATTTGCCTGTTCTACTGAGAGAAACTAAAGATCATGCTTGTTTCCGTTTAACATTCATCTCATACACCATCCAGTTGCTATCAGTCCTAATGAGCTGCTTCCTTAGACCTAATAATTAGATTATCTTATTGGACATTGAAAAGATTAATATATATTCCACATTCCTACTGGCTTTAACCATGTCCTTAAAAAGTATTTGAAAAAACACAAATTCCTCCTCAAAATATTGCAAAGAATGATAGATGCCCGCCTTCCAGATCGACGACTGTCCCCACAAACCAACACGAGTCTTTCCAGCACTTTCCAACACGCTTTGTCCTCACTCACGCGCACCCTGGGAGCAGCTTCCCAGGGGGTCACCCATCCCACAATTGCTCCGGGCCAAGCACGCTTAACTTCGGAGTTTTTATGAGATGAGCACCAGAAAGAAGATGCATCTTGTTGATATGAGTAGTACCTATCAAATCTTTTTAAGCTCTCCTCAGCTGTATAGTCCCATACCTACACAGTCTCAGAATCTCCTCTTATTCGGGTGTGGGATCAGTTCATTCATGTCCCCCTCCGCCTAGAAGCCTGCCAGGAGCCGCTCCTTGTCCGTGCCTTCTTGCACCTGGCGATCACTCCCCGCCCTCTTCGGCCCCGGGCGTCACAGTCTCGTCTAGCATCATGAGTACTTACCGGTTTCTGTGCTGATAAGGACAAACGTAACTAATCCGATGGGCTTCAAATGTTGTCTATATCCTCATTTAGTCGAACCTAGACTCTGATGCGTTGTTTTTGGAGAGCTCGAACACTTGGATATTTGTAATTTGCGCAAGCATTTTTAAGTTTGCATATGAGGGCTCCTATGTAACACTCTTTGGAGCGTCTTGGATTCACAGTTGAACTTGAGAATTCTAAATGTTATATACAAATCATAGACAATTGATTGAAACTATCATTTTCTCTACAAATCTCTTGTCTGCAATTCTTTACTTTATGACTGTCTAGTATCATCTGGAACGTGCAATATATCCATGAAATTTGGAGTATTGCAGAATTATCCACTTCGTTCAGTAGTGCAGATAGTGGGGATATTTACACTTTTGGTGCTTTATCTTTGTCTCTAACTCAATTTCAGCCACTTTGATCTAGCTCTCATCAAATTTCATTCTATATATCCTTTTCTAAAACAGAAACAGTCCTGATCATTTGATATGCGTTAAGTTTTAATTGAGTTTATTGATTTGCCATTCAAAATGTTATAGTTTTGGTCCCTTAAGCTTGAACCTTAGACAATTTTGGTCCCTTAACTTTGAACATGTTACAATGTTAGCTACATATGAGCATCTGTATAAGCAATTATTGGATAGTTGATAGTAAGGATTGAATTTGTCAAATACTGGAAGGTTAGAGATTGACTTTGATCAGCATTAAACGAACAGTATTGAAATTGAAGTAATTGCAAATATGAGAGGCCAAAAATATAATTATCCTGTAGTTGCAACAGACATTTGGGATTATCATTATCCGACTTTCAGTTTTTTCTCTAATGTTGTTTAATAATATATATATTTTGCTTATCTGGAAGCGTAAGAGGCCATCCTATGTCTGAAAATTATGGATACAACTATAAGTTGTCCCTTTCATATAGTATCATCGTTCTCTATTTATTTTTCATATTTATTTTGAGGAAAGAATAGCAATGCTTGTGTTCCTAATCTGTTTAGATTCAGCACTGATGCTCGTACCAAGTATCTTTTGTTATACTCTTAATATTTATCATGTAACTTTCTTTCAGAAATGGACTATCTGTAGACAACAAAAAGCTTTCCTTTGCTAAGATGATGACAGATGATGCTCAAACCTCACGGGAAGAGAGATGCTTCCGGCTGTGGATTAACAGCCTTGGAATTGATTCCTATATTAACAATTTATTTGAAGATGTCAGGACAGGGTGAGTTTTCCATTTCTTTTGGTGTGATATTAAGCTATGAATGTCATTTGATTTTTATTCATTCTGCATGCAGATGGGTTCTTTTGGAAGTGCTAGATAAAATCTCTCCTGGGTCTGTGAATTGGAAATTGGCTACAAAACCTCCAATTAAGATGCCTTTTAGGAAAGTTGAGAATTGCAACCAGGTTATAAGCATTGGGAAGGAATTGAACTTCTCCCTCGTGAATGTAGCTGGCAATGATATCGTGCAGGGAAACAAGAAGCTGATATTAGGTAAGATGCTCCAACTTGCAAATTCTTAATTTGAAGCATTGAAGATTTTGTTATGGCTATGTTTAAACAATAATTTATATGGTACAGCTGCGTACACGTTTAAGTGTATGAAGTTTCCCATCTATGTTTTTGTTTGGAAATTTGAACTCTTTTTATCCAAGGTTTTAAATACTGTAAAAGTTTTAAGTTTAAAGGATAATCGGAGATCTGAACCATTTTATATTTCGATAATGTGTCAGTGCATCAACTTTTGCATACATCATAAGACTTTTTATCAGTTCTGTGGATATCCTTACTGTCTATACTACTTTCCTCAGATGTGCATTGGTATTAACTTGGTTTGTAGTTGGCCTTTAGCCACTGAGAAACATTCTACTATAAGAAATTAAGAATGGCACAAAGTTTTGTTATGCAAAAATAAAATAAAATAAAAAGAAAAAATCTCTTCTAACTGGAGGAATATGACCTATATATATATATTGTATATCCAGTTGATGAAGAGAGAAATCAAGAAAGCTCTGGGTTATAGCTCGTGTACTGTATTTCCTTGGAAAATGATCATGAGACCTTCATTAGACTTGATTGGGGGATTCTTGTAAAGATAGATGACGTGTCAAACCAAGCAATGTTACGTGATCTCTTATAAGATCTCTTCCTTGAGAACGGCGAATGAAAGGGAAACGAGTGACCTTGATGCTAACTTCATCATCTTATATCATCAGACAAATGCAGTGAGGCTGGAAGAAAAGAATGTTTTATTATCTCATTATGGTTCTAAAATTTGTTCTTGGATTTGCTAACTGTTTCTCTTGTACACTCCAGTTAAATTTTGAATGTACAGTTTATCCTCGTGTATAATATACCATTGTAAATAAGTAAACTAGGGGGAGAAAAATCATTCATATATTCTGTGTGGTGTTGTTAGTTACATCATAGTTGAGATGTATATACAAGAGTCCTATTTGAGCCTTTGCTAGTCCTATGTTCTGATATTTAGGTCACCCTTGACCATCAATAGTTTTCTTGGAGAGCATGATGATCCTTCAGTATACCATGGTTCAGAACACCAATCTTCTGTTTTTCTTAGCCCGAAGAAGAGAGAATACCTCATCAAGAGGAAGTAGCTCTGGACTCTCCAAACTCAGGGCTCAAACATGCTCATAAAGAAATTCTTCAATGTATCGTCAATGCATTTCATTTTCGGATCTTGATAGTGGTTGATCTCCAGCCATAGTCCATTTTCACTGATTGTAATATTCTCCAACAGAAAGTGACACTTGTTGACTAGTCCCAATTAGTTGAAGAGCATTGTTGCATCCCGCTTCTTTGAAATGTTCGCCTGCCTGTCTATCTTTTATATGTCTCTGGAAGTTGGTAAAATTATGCAATTTTTACCTACTTGAGAAGCATTGAGTTCCACTAATAGAATTTATAGCATTTTTTTCTGACAGAAGGCCAGAGAGCATCATTGGTGTCTTTAAATCTTTTATTGATATTCTAAGTTTTCACTTGGTATATCAGTCTCTTAGGCAAACCTAACATAAACTTCATCTGCTTTTCTGCCTTTTCTTTTTCTCCCAGCATTTTTATGGCAGTTAATGAGATTTACTATGCTGCAATTGTTGAAAAACTTGAGATCTCATTCCCAAGGAAAGGAGATAACAGATGCTGACATACTAAATTGGGCAAACAACAAAGTTAAGAAATCTGGTAGAACGTCCCGAATGGAAAGCTTCAAGGTAATACCAGAAACTTTATATGTATTGTATTTACCTTCTGCTGGTTTATACATCTATACTTTTTTTTCTTTTTTGTTTGACATTGTTAGGATAAAAGCCTTTCAAATGGGACTTTCTTTCTTGAACTACTAAGTGCCGTGGAGCCCAGGGTAGTTAACTGGAGCCTTGTCACAAAAGGCGAAACTGGTAAGCAAGCTCTCATCCACTCTTGCCCCAACCCTTACCTTATGTTCTTTTTTCCCTCTTCGAATGACTTATTTCATGAACTTCAATTGCATTTTATGAGCTTTGTGAATATTAAAAATCTTTCTCTAGTTTCGTGACATATGAAGTGATACCATCAGGAATATAACTCTTTTGGGGCCACCTAACTTGTTATAATCGTTGTGTTCTACCCCATGAATAAAAACATTTGGAAGCTCTTAAGGTTCCCCCTTCCCAACCTGTCCTTTCTCAACATCTTTCTATATGTTTTCAAGTTGCATCTATTTTCTTTGCATTTTAGTCCTTTCTCCTCCAATTTTTAGCCTGTGCTCCTCATCTAGTCTGGTTAAATACCGAGTTAAGTGCACTGAAAGAAAAAAAATTGTACTTGCAGATGAGGATAAGAAGTTAAACGCAACATATATAATCAGTGTTGCCCGAAAGCTTGGATGCACCATATTTTTATTGCCTGAGGATATTGTGGAGGTACGTGTCCCAGTTTTCATTCATGACAAAATTGTATTCAAAGAATATTTCTAGTGTTTTAGATTGGTATAAGTTTTATACTCATACAAACCTGAAAGTCAGTTTTAGAATTTGAATTGTGCATTAAGTATACCAAGATTGATTAAACATGTTTGGAAAGTTGCCAATGATATCTTATAAAGTCGGTTTCAATTGGTGGTTATATGTATATATTACAGGTGAATCAGAAAATGATCCTCACCTTAACAGCAAGCATCATGTACTGGAGCCTGCAACGAAAAGCAGGAGATTCTGAGCAATCATCCCCTGCAGCATCCGCAGATGGTGACAATGAATTGCTTCAAGCACCTGATACATCTACTGTTGAAGAGCCTTCTTCTCAAACTGAAATTTAATGATTTTGAAAAAATAAAAAATAAATAGAAATGACCGTTTGTTGTAGCTCAAACTTGTTCGTTGGGTGCTTATTTTATCTTTTGTAGCAAGTCGTTATATTATTTGTTTTTTTATAGTCCCCCAGATCCAAAGCTTAGGAGAAGAGAAAGATAGAAAAAAAGGTAGCTCCTTTTAGAGGTTTTTATGTGATTAGTGTTTCCACTTCTAGCTGTACTCGGAGTCAAATATTATATATGGCTCTTGTACAATTACACAAGGGAGAAAATTTTGTATCGCATCTTTTAGTTTTCACATAAGGTTCATTTACTCTTTTTGGTACCATTTTTTTTAATTCTTAATCTTGTTCAATTGAATGACAATATATATTGCTAGTGGTATGGCATATATTTGCATTCGGATGAATAAATTGATAAGGTTCCATAGGTAGGAGAAGAGATGGGATGTCAGCATCTCTCACATTCCAAGTATGCAAGCGTCACTACATTTTTAGATGCTCTCACCTTCAAGTAGATATTTTGAATCATAAACAAACTATTGAAGCTGTAAATGAGAAACATTGCTGCAAGGAAGAAAAAGTATAATTTGGAATTATTCCTAACGAGGATGTACCACTTCATTGAGCGAGTAGAAGAGAGAACCACCATCTTTTATTTCTTGTAAATTTTTATCTTTTTATTGGGACAGTTAGACTATATTTGTTTAGCTTCACCCAGTCACATTTATTTCTCAATTCCTTCACTAAATCACCAACTAAACATACATTGTTCTTTTCAATACATTTCTCTACTAATACACACATTTCTCAATGCAGCAATGTATTTTTCTACTAATCATAAATTTCTCAACACATCACATCAAATTTCTCAATACATCACAACCAAACATACATTGTTCTTTTCAATACATTTACCAATCACCAAACAAACATACCCTTATTGGTTGCGGGTATGCAATGGTGTCGGTCATTACAGAGTTTGCAGTCAGAAAGAAATAGGCAGACACCATGTGTGGCTGATGAGTCCAGTATTATCATGAATGCATGTGATGTTATCTGACGACCTCTGGTGTTTACAACCCACAAGAAGTTTGACGTTTCATTCTAGACAATTTTAGAACCTAAAACCTCTTTTTTTTTCCTCTTTTACTACAAAATCTGTGGTATCGGCATGAAATACAAGGCATAATACAGACTACATGAAAAATAGGAACCTATCCTTCAAGTCCCTTCTCCACTTTGATGACAGAGAAGACCGGTTCTGCTGAACATTCAAGAGTAGCTTCAGATTCAACAGATTTCTCCTGCTCCGCCACAAGCATGAGCATCTCAAGGCGCTTGTCAAAAATTAATGCACTTTCATCCCTCTTGTCAAGTTCAGCACCTTCAGCCTCAAGCCATTTCTCTCGCAAATCATCAAGAATATTTCCTTCAGCTATATTTGCTTCAGCTCCTGGAGCACTTGGAGCCGTCGTTCGGAGTGTCGAATCTCCAGATGGAGGTGGCAGGGTCAAAAGCATTGCCCGAAACTCTGGAGTTTCAGCGAAAGTCTCAAAGTTGCATGCAATTGCATCTAGACAGTATTCACGAATCTTCGAGACGCCATACCTTCATATGCAAGAATGAATCACTTTAGAAATAGCAAAACAGAGGCATTGGACCAAACAGTTATGGTAGTGTCTCACATAGCATATCAACACATCAGTAATATATCCGGACAGGCGGACTGCAAGAAAACAACTGGCATCCTCAAGTTGCGCTTTGCTGTAAAATAACGGGACTACTATTTCTTGTAATATCCAATTAGCCATGCATGAACTAACTAAACCGTGAGCTTTAGCATGTAAATGAATTTTAATTTTACAGAAGCAGCAACAGGAAGTGCGGATGTACAACGTATGTTGCAGGTACAAGACGCATACCTAGAACTTTAAAATTGTAATTTTCACATGTCTTGATGAATAATCACAGGGACAATCGATGTAACACGAGAAGGAGATCGCTTAAGTACTCATAGGTAAATGCATGCGATGTGATTTTCACCCCACGGGACTCATTGCAAGGGTTAACTGTGTGGTATGGAGCCAGGTCAAGTACCTTTCCAAATGTTTGCTAGATGGATAGGGTAAGGGAGATGGATTCTTCAATCTGAACATAAATTTATAGATGTTTGATGGATGCCACTCTAGAAAGACATGTGCCCAACCCCTTATCCAATATGGAATAACCTTGAGGATTACCATCTGATGTTTCACATTTAAATCAGTTCCAACTGAATTAATATTTCGCCTCCCTTAAAATCCTTGTGCAGTAAATCATTCAAATTGATTACTACAGATTACACACACCACACGATACATCTGTCAAAAGACTGAATATAAGGGTGCAAAAGGAAAGAAAGAAAAATCAAAAGGAAAAAAGTAAAGAAAAAAAGGATTAATGAAGCATACATGTCAGATAACAGCAACCAATGACATAATTCTGCAGGAGAAACCATTTCTAGTTGTGGTAGAAGAGCATCAGCCACTGCACGTTTAAGAGGAAACAATAGATATCTTGAAGCAGCATCAAACATTTCTTCGGCCTGCATGATTAAAGATTTAATAAAATAGAAAGATATAACATGTACTGAAAGGTTTGTAGGTGAAGCACACCTGATCAGGATGTATGTCCATAAGACCATCAGTATACCTGAATGAACAAAACATATTATATATTAGGACAGACGCTAGAGCAGAATAATGAGGGGAGGAACAACCATGGAGTACACTGGCAATATACTGATTCTTCCAAAACTTAATTTATACATTACTGCAGAACACATTATAAAGGTCTTAACCAACAAACAATCCATACACGAAAAAAAAAAATGTTTGAGTGAAGAGGGTGATCTGTTAGTAAAATATTGCATTTCTAGGGAAAGGTCTCAATATGAAATATGCAAGAGGGAAATGAAAACTTCTACAGCTACAATCATCCAATAACATTCGAACCAGTATGTATTAATTACACTTAATTTCAACTTTTGCCTCCAGCTACAAAGAATCAGATAACAAAGAGGACAAAACAAGTGAGCATAATTATAAGCATTGGGGAATAAGTTTTTGGAATGTGTTTGTGGGGTTATGCTTGTTGTGGGAATTAAAGGGGATGGACCGCCGAGCAATGGGTCACAAGGACTCGTAAGGAGGAGCAACTAGTCTATTGAAGCCTCAGGGCTAACGGAACAGTGAGATTCTAACAAGTGATGCTAATATAACAGTATTTGAGCAAATTTACATGTTCTATAGGCATAGCAATTTCAAGGCAGGACTAATAATTGCTCCAAGACATTAAATGGGGCAGCAAATACATCAATCTTTTATATCTGGGGCATATAACTAAGGCCTGGAGATCCACTTTATATGCCAAGTGCCTGTGCATATATACATCTGGGCTGTTTGATCGAAGTCAATTCCTAGATCAGAAAATGTACAGAAAATAAATTCCACATATTTTTCTTCTGTACCTAGAGCTGGAACAGAAAGAGAAGAGGATTTCCAATCGCTTCTCATCACTTCCCACACCAATATGTGATGGATTTGAATGTTTAGCCCATCATTATCTAATAGTATCTATTATTACTTTATTTTGACAAAATCTTGTACTGCAAATATTCGCATTTCGCTAACCAGCTAACAAGAAGTTACAAATAGCAAGCCAAGAGTAGCAACTAATCAACTAACTCACCTGTCTGCATGTGCAACATCTTTAGTTTTGGACCAGCATGAATTGCATTAAGAAAATACCAGATTTCATAACCATGTGATGTAATACCTTGTTCTGTAAACAAATACTACCATGAAACAAGTTTAATTATTCTCAAGTGCAAAGGCATGGAAAAGTTTTTTGGCTGAGCATTGAATTAACATTAAGAGGCAGAAATACAATAAGTGAGCCATCAAATAGAACCCCTATAGTATTTTATTTATATATAAGAAACAAATGGATTTTATTATTAAAAGATGGAAACAAAGAGAATTTTTAGCATGGTTTGTGCAACTATTCCCAAGAGAATTTTTCCATGTTGGTGGAAGAAAATAGCTGTTCTATTTCTATAGTAACAACGAAAAAAGGAAATAAAATTACAGCAAATACATTAAGAAGAACTGTTGGGGTTGTGATTGATTATATTAAAAAAAGGCTATAAAGGTAATTTTCATGTGCACAAGAGATCAGTGATACCAATAATATGGATGTTCTAATTTTCGATGTTACATCAAGTATATGACTTCACTTGTTTGTTAATTTGATACCCTGCAACCTCAAAACTGAAAGAAAAAAATGCTCTTATTGAAGTCGCAACATAAGATGAAGTAGTGCGCATAAAGAGGACAGATTCCTTTGCCTCCATTCCTGATTTCAACCTTCCTGCAGCCCTGCTGTAATTCATGAAAGTATTATTTTAAATCTCGTTCCGTTCCCTCCCCCTCTCTCTGCGTGTGTGTGTATACATATATATATATATATATATATTCAAAAGTTTCCGTTCCAAACACATTTGAAAGCTAGCAATTTTTGTGCATCCCAAGAACCTTTACACTGATCCTTGATGGAAAAGGTCACAACCCAGGTTTGGAACATGTTTACAGCTAGTTTATCCAACAATTCAAGTTCATCGAGGGTGTGCGCTTGAGACAGAAAGAGAGATGGAGAATGAAGAGCAGGATAGATAAAGAACACGTACATATATTCTATCATTTTTTGAAATGCTTCTGTGCTCAGGTCATGTTCTTCAAGACATGGAAGAGTACGATCAGGTAAAGAGTCTCTTCCTTCAAGAAAATCCTTCATTCGGGATAATCTTGCCTTGAAGTATTCAGATCTTGATGCTAAGACAACTTGATGGCATCGAAATATCTTATTCTCAACCCTCACACAAACATCTGCGAGATCATCTTCTGAATCATTAGTCTTCATTAAACCAACAAGAGATACATCATCGATACCATTCTCTAGTTTTTGTCCTCTGGAGGAATTGGCAAGAGAGATTTGGAGGAATCGACTTAATGCAGCTGGGAGACGATCTTTTTCGGGAAGGGAAAGGCCCTGCAAGACGAACCTCTTCTGGGAGTTGTCTATATCTCTAAGGGCTTTGTACTCTGCATGTCTTTGATGAACTATTTCTTTCTCAGTAAGACTTTGTAGAGACTCTAACTTGCAAACTCGGCAAATTCTAACAAGATCTTCCATGTCATCGACGGCGACCTCTAGCCTATCAGAATAAAAGAAGTGGACAAGGCTAAAAAGTGATGGATAAGAAAGCTTTTCACGCGAGAGTCGTACTTCCTTTCTTTCTTTCCAATCAGTTTCAAATTTCTTCTTGAAGAATGGCGATCGGGCACTCAAGATAAGTCTGTGAGCTTCAAGTGGTCTTCCTTGCACATAAAATACAATATCAGGGGCAGAGTAGCTGGAACTGGATTCTCCATTGGATGAATTACCTACTATTTCATGTTGAATCACCATGTAAGCATTCCCAGTAAATAATATAGCTTTATTAATTATGAGAACAATGATATTCTTAAGTTTGTGAACGACTTGTGGCCCACCCCAGGCAGGGCTGTACATTACTAACGTGAAAATTGATGCCCCATTCCATTGTCGTGAAGAGCATATATATGCAGGGATGCAATTAGAGACAAACAGAGATCCCAACTACAGATGAATGAGGTGAGGGCATCATCACTTTAAAGAAAACAACTTTGAAATATGCCTAGAAAATGCTGAATGTGAAGTTACCACAATTGTTCTGGATACAAGAACGTGCAACAATGTCTTAATATATTTCGCCGAAAAGGAAAATCGAGACAAACTACAAAAGTTAGAGAGAGAAAAAGGGAATGAAAAGACCGACCTGGCAAAAGAGGAGTCATATGATTGTTGGTGTTGAAGTGGTCTTCTAGGTAAGCCCGATTGGCTTTGCAGGCCAGGAAAGTGTCTCTCAAGGCGGCCTGTAAAGGTTGAAGAGGAGGGGGCCGGGCCTCGAAGGACTTGAGCAATTTTCGGACCTTGAGATTAAGGGCAGCATAGTGGCAGCGGTCACCGTCGAAGGTATGCTCGGAGCAGATGGCGCCGCTCTCGAGTAGCATCCGTGCTGCGTCTAGATGCCCAGCGAGGCAGGCGTAGTAGAGCGCCACGGAGTCCCATTGGTCCCGCGCGTTGATGTTGACACCGCACTCCAATAAATAGCGCAGACGATCCACGTCCCCGGCGCGGGACGCCTCGAAAACGTCGCCGTATGGAACCTTCTTCAGAGGATATGACGAGTTGAAGTCCTCCGGCTCCAGCTCTATCTCGTCCAGCTCTGACATGGCGGTCACTAAGTAATGGATATAACTCACACTCTTCCCCTTGGAGTTTGATGCGTAAGGAAAATGCTACAATTTATTTATCAATGTTTAACATTTTACTATACTTATTCCTTTCATGCCAAAATTTTGGGTTAAGTCATATGATATAGAGTTTTGGATTGAAAAATATAGATTTTGTGTGGTTTATATTGTTTTATTTTAAAGTAGCGTTTGGTTGAGTTATTAGTAATGTCATTACTGTTGATTTAGAAAAATGATTTCGAAATGTATATTTTAGTTTAAAACATTACAAAAGTAAACGACATCAATAAATGTGGAGATTTCTCCAAGTATTATTAATGGGCAAAGGGAAATTAATAGGCTATTTTGCAGAGAATTATCTAATATTTACTATTTGAAAATTAAAAAAATATTTTTCTTTCGCGTTGGAAATATGGTTTATTTATTATTAATCTATTTTCAAACTTATTATTTAATTTTTATTTGCAAACCTAAAAAGTCAATATAAAAACCTAACCAATTTAAATATATTTTTCATTTTCATTTGAAGAACCTAAAGGAAAAATTTTAACTCTAAAAATATTGAAAATGTGAAAATAAATTTGAAAATTAAACAAAAGAAAATTGGGCCTTCTTTCTAATTCCAAACAAACAAATAGGAGAAGGCCCGACCCAAGCTGATGAAGGAAATCCGAAAGCCCACATTGGGATAGAGTAAAGCAACTTCTTCATGTGCATTGCAGTGGCAGCAGTTACTGTGCCAAGGACAGAAACCGTGTGTACGTCTCTCATCTCTCTCTCTCCCCCCCACCCATCTCCCCCTCTTCCTCCCCCTTGCTCCCCTTCACACTCAGTCACACTCACGCTCACACAGTCACACTCACATATTGAAGCACATAGAACAGAAACACACACAGAATGCCTACATGCACGATAATGAAAGAGGACGGAGAGATCTTCCGGAATCCATTTCAACTTGTTTGATTCCATTTTTATTTTTATTTTTATCTTCAGTGCCCTTTGCGTCCATTTTTTTCTTCTTGTGGTTGACATCTGCTCGTGATCAAGGTGACCAAGTAACCGCAACTGCTCCGTTTTTGTAGTTTATATTATCTTTATTTAGTGTCAGTTATCGTTATTAGACGTGTTTATCTTTCCCCGCGTGCCTGTCTTTCGTGTTTTAAATGGGCGTGTCTTTGTGGTCTACTCGCTACAACGTGTTATAACTTATAAGAGAGACAATTTCTTAGCACTTTCCGCCTCGGAATAATTTATAAGTAGTTGATATAATTTTTGATCTGGCACTGAGTTTTTATCTCAATTTCTTGCTTTTACCGTTTACTTTTCAGGATGAAAAACCTCATCCAAGAAGGGAGCTTGGATATATTAAATTACTCTAGTTATTTGTATTAGCTTTGCTCTTTTCCTTCCTGCTTTCAGGCAAGTATTTTCTCTAGCAGGGGATAATCTTTTTCCTTTTGTGTACTTTTCTTCTGCTATTATGAGTTTGGTTGGAACTGTGTAGCACATATGATGATTGTTTCGTTATCTTGATTTGTTTCGAAGCCTACAGGGTTAGGAGCTTTAATTTTGATGAAAAGTTTAATTGGTTGCAGTGTTTCCTGTATCCTTTGTGCTCAATCGTATGGCATCATCGGATGAAGAAGGTGAAATTGTCGCAGATTGTGTGACTAACTATTATTTTGTTGATAGTAACCAAAACCCCATTTCGTTTTCGTGCCTTCCCCTTAAATGGAACGACAATGAGGGTGAGAGATACAATGAGCAAAAACTAGAATCCACTGAACATGCATTTCTTCGAGGAATGGTGGAAGATGGGTGTCAACAGATCTATAGGAAGGTAATTGCATGGAAGTTTGTACTTTCTTATGCACTTCCTGAAATTTATGTACTTCCGGATGCCAAGTGTGAAAGATGGATAAAGCTCCAAAGGCCACGAAAGAGTTATGAAGATATTGTAAGGACTGTCTTGATCTCAGTTCATTGTCTCCATTTTCTAAAAAAGAACTCAGAAGAGGAGTGTGGGGAAGCATTATGGAAACACATTAGAAAAATCTTTAGGTAGGCAATCTTGGTTGCTATTAGCTTGTCCATGATTCTTTTATTATTTCTGTATGATATTGATAAATTCACCTGCAAGCAGTACATATGAGATTCCACCTTCTGAGAAGGATCTTGTGGACCACATGCAATGGATAAAGGAGGCTGCTTTAAGGGATAAAGATATTGCAAAAGCCGAGGTTTGTGTTCTCCCATTAATTACTACAGGAGTGGGGCTTTATTTGATGCACATCAATATTACTTGCTGAATCCTACGTATACTTGTTGGTTCACTAATGTAATATACTATCTGATGAGATAAACATGCAAAGAATGGTAATTTCTCATTAAATCAATGTTTGGTACACAACAATACATGAATACTCTACAAGAGTGGGGCTTTATTTGATGCACATCTTTGCATCTCATGGAATTCCTTGAGTACTTTTTCGATAATGCCTCAATAAAGTGTCAGTAATAGAAATAGTGTATTGACCAACAATAAAATTTCTAGACTAGTGAATAACGTATAAGTGACACATAGTGCGAAATGAATATCAAGGTTGCTTTGTGTTGGAATAAGTGTTAATGAGTGTTTTATTTTTATTGTTTTTGTCCCACATGGAAGAGGAACTAGGAGTACTAATTTAGTATACCCTATATATATGTAAAGGGTATTCTATTAATGATATATAATAAGATGATCTTTATTTCTTTATATTATCATGGTATCCAGAGCCTATTATTAGCCTTAAACCCACCTCCAACCGTCAGCCCCTAGGCCCCAGCCGTCAGCCGCCACTTTTTTTAGAAACCCTAAATCTAGAAAACTTAGGCTACTCTCCAATACACGTTTCTCCTCAAATCTGACCCCACCACTTCCTTCGTCTCTCAATTCCGCACACCGCCTGCCATCCGCCGCCGCCACGCGCCACCCACGCGCCGTCAGCCGCCCACCAGTCTGATCGGTTTTTTCTCCTGGCTCCAGCCGTGCTACTCACTCCCTATTTCATCTTGAAATGTGTTGGTTGGCTAGGTCAGCCCCTTAAAAGAAAAAAAAAAATTAGTCTTCTCCAGCGTAGATATGTGGTTTTATGTGATTTTATAAACATCCTCTTTATTTCTCTCCTTCCTTGTTCTCTGAATTTATTTGCTCGTCATGACTACCCCTAACAAAGATAGCCCGTCAGAGGAACTTCTTGTTGTTTTCCCCACGTTCAGGCACCCCCGTCATCACAACGACCAAACTCAATGGTCGAAATTACAATCATCTGTCCTGCAAAGTTCTTTGGAATCGTACTATGAACATGTATTCTAGCACTATATATTAGTCGTATTTATGATGTCACTTCTGATTTATTACGTATTCAACTTGATGAGAGAGGTCTTGCTGTCTATTTTGGTCGATTTCAGAGTGTTATGGCAGAGTATAATGAAAATTTTCCACCAGACACTGACACGTATCGCCAACATCATGAGCAGTTCTTTGTAGTTCTTATGCTTCGTGGTCTTCCCTCTCAGTTTGATCTTGTTCGCTCTCAGATTCTCTCCAGTGCCACTTTGCCCTCCAAGGACTGATGTGTTTGCCGCTCTCTATAGGGCTTCTCTCACTATCACTCTTCTTAGCCCTGACAACCAGTCAACACTGTTTACTCAGAATCCTAGCAGAGGTAACCAGAACCCAAGAGGAGGTCGTGGGCGAGGGCGAGGGCGCGGGCGAAGTGGAGATCAAGGAGGCAATACCTCTCGCCCTCAGTGTTCTCATTGCAATAGGTCGGGTCATACTATTGAAACTTGTTGGAATTTACATGGTCGCCCCCCAATGTTGCCAATGCTGCCCATGTGGAATCACCAACCCATCATCTGAGCATACTACTTCAACATAGTACCCGTTTGTTGGAATTTGCAATATCTTCAACTTCAAGCTTCAACAGGGTCTTCCACCACATCGCTTGCCCATGCCACGATTCTGTTGCCTTCTTGTCTCATCCATCCCCTCATTCTCGTAAGTGGATTCTCGATTCGGCGCGCCGATCGATCACATGAACGGTAATCCTTCCTTACTCTTTAATTTTTGTTCAAATAATTGTCTATCTCCGGTTACCCTTGCAAATGGTTCTTCTACCCCAGTCATTGGTAGTGGATCTGCAGCACATACGTCCTCTATACCTCTTCCATCTGTTTTATATCTTCCCCAGATTTCCTGTAATCTTCTCTCCATTAGTAAACTTACCCATATGCTCCATTGTTCTGTCACCTTTACTTCTTCCTCTGTACTTGTGCAGGATTTGAGAACGGGCGAGTAGATTGGCACTGGGCATGAGGCTAATGGGCTTTACTACCTTGATGTTGATACGTCTGTTGCTAGTGGGGTTGTTGTTTCTTCTCCTACACTCATTCACAGTCGTCTCGGCCACCCTTCCCTCGCCAACTTCCACAAAATGGTTCCTAGTTTGAGTCATGTCAAAGAAGTCTTTTGTGAGTCGTGCCAATTAGGCAAACATAGTTGTAATTCTTTTCCTAGTTGTCTTAATAATCAAGCTCTTTTGCCCATTTGAGTTAGTACATTCAGATATTTGGGGACCTAGTCGTCATGTCTCTATATTTGGTTATCGGTATTTTGTTACCTTTATAGATACTTTTCTCGTGTTACTTGGTTATTTTTAATGAAAGATCGTTCTGAAGTTTTGTCTATTTTTCAATTGTTTTACAATAAAATTGTTACTCAGTTTAATTCTCGTATTCGCACATTATGAACTGACAATGCTCGGGAATATTTTTCTTCTTCTTTTTCGTTATTCTTATCCTCTAAAGGGGTTATTCATCAGTCTTCTTGCGCTTACACTCCACAACAAAATGGGGTCGCTAAGCGCAAGAACCGTCATCTTATTGAGACTGCTCGTACTCTTCTTCTTCATATGAATGTCTCATTGCATTTTTGGGATGATGCAGTTCTCACAGCATGTTATCTGATCAACCGCATGCCCTCCAGTATTCTCCATGGGAAAGTCCCATTTTCTACTTTGTGGCCTCGTGATCCTATCTATTCCCTATCTCTCCGTGTCTTTGGGTGTGTATGTTTTGTCCACAACTTTTCCCTGGGTCTGATAAATTAAGACCTCGCTCTATAAAGTGTATTTTTCTTGGATATGCACGCCATCAGAAAGGCTATCGCTGTTATTCACCTGAGCTTAGTCGCCAATTCATATGTGCCGATGTCACATTCTTCGAATCTAACCCCTATTATGGACCAACTTCCGATTCTCCACACTCTGTCATTGAGGACTTACCACTTCTTGTTCCACTTTTCAATCCTCCTACACTCTCTTCATCTCCCAGTACATTGCCCCCACCTACTCCGGCACCTCTTTCTCGCTTGGATTGTCCCGATCTACAGACATATCATGCTTCATCTACAGACATATCATGCTTGACTCAGGGTGCTCTCGCCACGCCCCTCTTGGATCTGGTTCAACCATCTCCACCTTCTGACTTAGATCTACCCATTGCTCTTCGAAAAGGTACCCGACGTTGCACTACTCAACACCCTATCTCTCACTTTGTTTCTTATCATGCTTTATCTCTTTCTTATTTGTCATTTGTTGCTTCGTTATCCTCCATTATTGTTCCTTACTCTCTGTCTCTGAAGCACTTGCTCATCCTGGTTGGCATGCGGCAATGTTGGAAGAAAAGAAATGTCTACCTTACAGTCTAGTGGCACTTGGGACTTGGTTGATTTGCCTTCGGGCAAATCTGTAGTGGGTTGTCGTTGTATTTACACCGTTAAATGCTCACTCGAAGGTAAGGTGGACAGGTTGAAGGCGCGCTTGGTGGCTAAAGGGTACACACAAGTTTATGGTGTTGATTACGATGATATGTTTTCATCTGTTGCTAAAATGTCTTCTGTTCGCATCTGTCTTGCTCTTGCAGCGATGTTTCATTGGTCTCTTCATCAACTTGACATTTTCCTCAATGGTGATCTTGAGGAAGAGGTCTATATGGAGCAACCACCAGGGTTTGTTGCTCAGGGGGAGTTTGCTAAGGTGTGTCGTTTGAAGAAATCTCTTTATGGTCTGAAACAATCATCACGAGCGTGGTTTGGCCGCTTCAGTGAGGTCGTTATTAGTTTTGGGTTGACAAGGTGTGAAGTAGACCATTCTGTCTTTTACCGACAATGCTCTGGGAAACGTCTTTTGTTGATTGTGTATGTTGACGATATCATAATTACTGGAGATGACACGAGAGGCATAAATGACCTCAAGAACTCTTTGCATCTACAATTCCAAACTAAGGACTTGGGCAAGTTGCAATATTTCCTTGGTATTGAGGTTGCACAATCAGATCAGGGTATATTCATCTCCCAACGAAAATATGTCTTCGATATGTTAGAAGAAGCTGGAATGCTTGGGTCGAAACCTTGTGATTCATCAATGGACCCAAATGTCAAGCTTTTACCAAACAACGGGGAACCAATGTCAGATCCTGGAAGGTATAGAAGGTTGGTTGGCAAACTTAATTACCTTACTGTAACTCGTCCAGATATTTCATTTGTTGTAAGTGTGGTTAGTCAGTTTCTGAATTCACCGCGAGAAAGCCATTGGAATGCAGTAATCCGTATTCTTTGGTATATCAAGAATGCTCCTGGAAAAGGAATATTGTACAGAGATACAAGGCAAATTAATGTGGTTGGCTACTCTGATGCGGATTGGGGGGGGGCCAATGACAAACGTTCTACTTCTGGATATTGTGTTTTCATTGGTGGAAATCTCATGTCATGGAAGAGCAATAAACATAATGTTGTGGCTCGTTCAAGTGCAGAGTCTGATATTCAGAGCTATGGGTCTTGCGACGTGTGAACTTATTTGGGTGAAACAGTTGCTCAATGAGATTGGAGTAAATAGTTCTCAGCCTATGACATTAATTTGTGATAATCAGGAAGCAATGCATATTGCTTCCAATCCAGTCTTCCATGAGCGCACTAAGCACATTGAAGTTGACTGTCACTTTGTGAGAAATAAGGTGCTAGCTAAGGAAGTGGTCACTTCACACGTCAGTTCAAATGATCTGGCAGATATCTTCACCAAAGCTCTACGGGGTCCTCGGGTTAATTATATATGTAACAAGCTACGCGCATATGATATATTTGCTCCAGCTTGAGGGGGAGTGTTGGAATAGTGTTAGGGAGTGTTTTATTTTTATTGTTTTTGTCCCACATAGGAAGAGGAACTAGGAGTACTGGTTTAGTATACCCTATATGTGTAAAGGGTATTCTATTAATGATATATAATAAGAAGATATTTATTTCTTTATATTAACACTTTGCATATTTTCAGATATAGAAAGATTTTCTGTGGTGTCTCAGCTGATCAGAACTTACCATGCCTTCATAACAGGCCTGGGATTGCATTTTGGGTTTGTGTCAGCTCTGGAGCATTTATTCAAGTACACCTGAGTGAAATAATCTCATAGAGTCATACATAAGTGACATCTAGATAAGTAGAGTTATCTTTTAAGTGACATCGAGACACCTTAGAGAACCAAAATCACTACCATAGTCTTTATCTTCCATAAGTGAAATTTCCCCAGAGAAAAGAATAAGTTTGTTTTTAGCAAAGGTGACATCTAGATAAGTAGAGTTATCTTTTAAGTACTTGGTGTGTTAAGATAGTACAGCCTGTTCCTGTCATAGCAAGTTCAATCTTTCTTCTTGAACTTCTGTCATGAAAAATACATCAAACATGATGGGAATCTGCAAAAAAAAGTTAGGTCTTCTGTGAGCTTGTGATTTTTTAACTTGAATCATTTTGCAGACAATCTTGGTACAAGAAGAACATCTTTAACTTCTCAAAAAAAAAGAAGAACATCTTTAAGGTTGAGATAAGGTGCTCGTATATCTCCTAGTCCTACTATTAGCACATGGATTATAAATTGCTAAAATATTGTACGGTACGAGTCATGTAATCTGTGGCTGAGTCAATTACCCAAGAGTTGGCCAAAAACTTTTGTGAGACATGTATTCAAACTGAATGAGAACTTAGTTGTGAGTGCTAATAACACGCACCAAAGCTTCTTAAGAGATCCTACCAAGCCTCGGAGTTTTCCAATCTATTTTTTTTTCTCCTATCCCTTGCTTTACTTAGTTGTTCCATCAGATGGCTTGAGATTGAGATATCTGCTGGCCTCCATCAGTTCCTTGTTATCCATGAGTTTGGCACTTTGGATTGTTATCCATGAGTAATACCTTGTAGATTAAATTCTTCCCTTAGCTTGGCTTTTCATGATATTCTAAACTTCTTATATTTTTTTGTTTTCTTTTGGTCTGTACCTGTTGTTGCTGCTGCAGAATTACATTTTAAATTCTCTTTAACAATTTTTACTAGTGGTACAGGTTATTTTGGTATGCGTAAGTCTGTATACTGGTAATTGATCTTGTGTTATGTATTTATGTAATTCTGTTGATGACGAGTTGGTTGATGAAACAGAACCTGCCTACCTTTCTTTCTGAAATATCTGGAAAGAGGAAAGCTTTTTGTGAGGTCAGGCCCAAAGTAATGAACTTTGTTGTTACTGCTCTTTTTGTTGATCTTTTCTAGTTTCTTAATCAAGAGCTTATCTGCTGTTTTTTGTAGGAGAATAGAACAGGGAAGAGAACTAAGTTTATAGTTTTTGAAGATGATGGGGACACTGATGATCATAATGATTCACGTGATGCAGACAAAGATGAATTATTTGATTGTGTTTGTGCATTGTGTGATGATGGTGGTGAACTATTGGGGTATGCAAGTACTTCTTCACTTTTAATGATGTTTGAAGATGCGTGATTAGTAAAGACAAAAGGACTCGAAGAAGTTATTTTCATTTACAGTAAAGAAAACTAGCTTTTTACTATTAACATCATTCAAGAATTTTATCAGAATTAATGATATGACAGAGCTGGGTCGACCTCTAGTGTTAGCAGAACTGCCCAGCTTTATTATGATGATTTTAGCTTCAATTTGGATTTTCAATATCTTATTCTACTTGTGAGGAGGTTTTGCCATGATGCTTGTGATGCAAACAAGCAGAGGTCATGAAAAGTAAATGAACTTTTACGGAACTGTTGGTGATATGTTATAATAGCTCAAAAAGGGTCTTAACCGAGCCCTTATTATATATGAATCAGCTTAAACTTTGATTACTTTATTTGGAGGAGAAAAGGTTGTAGGGTGGTTTTGTATAACATGCTTTTTTTGCTTAGTGGTGTCAAGCAGTAAAAATATTTTTCTTTTTCTTGTATTTATAGTTATATAAGTAATATTTATGTGACTTTTCCATATCTTCCACCAATATCATCTATTCTTATAGATTTTATTTTGAACAATAAATGGTTTTCACATCAAGTTATACCAATGAGTAATCTCTTAAAACTGATCTAAATGGCAGTTTCAATTAAAATGTGGTTATGCATCAAAAAGACGTATTGGTAAACTTCTGGAACAAGGAAGGGATTTAAGCAAAAAAATCACTAGCTAATTTATCTAGTTTCTTTTTAAGGAGTTTAGACCCTTACTGCAATTACCGTGTTTAATAGTTTAATATTTGAGAGATTTTTATGTGCTTCCTTTTTGAGTTGCACTCGAGTTCATGATGTAATGCTGTGGTATCTTGGTGGAATGACTAGAGTTTCATTTTCCACTTATATATTATTATTATTATTATTATTATTATTATTATTATTATTATTATTATTTTCTTTCATTAGCTTTGCTCATTTTGCTTGAAAGAACCATAACACCCAAGTTTGTTTATTCTCTGCCCCATTAATTGCTGCTCTCCATTAACCATCAGACTTCTTAGAACCGTAGGGCTTGTCTATATGCTCATGCAAAACATGGGAAGGTATTTCTCTGCTGCTGAAATAATTGTGTACATGTTACCCTTTTGATTTTTATACTTTTAGAGTTTAGTATTAGTATTAATAATAGTAATTTTCATAAATAACTCTTTTCCACTCTATCTCTAGTGTGCTTATATGTATGGAAGCTTTTCCTTTTTACTTCTTCAAAGAATATTAATAATATTGATGAAGATAGTGTAAGTAGGCAGTTACTTGAATGTGTTAAAACTAGTTATAGTTGAAACAATAATTAATAAAGAATTTTGATGTTTAGAATTATAATTGATTTCCTTTTTAATCTTTGATTTTAATACCTATAAATATGATGATCAGCAATGAGTTGCTGGTGTCAACAGATACAAAACAACAATAATAAATGCTTTTCTTCCCCACTAATTTAGTTTTTATTTTCTGATTTTTTGTTACGATTTTATTATTGAAACAAAACATGTTGAAATGATATTTCACCTCTTTTGCCATGAAAAAAGGAAGACAAATAAAGAAAAGATATAAAAATATATAAAACCACAAGATTTTTTTTGAGATGTATGGTATTGGCTTTAATATGTCAATACTACAGATTTTAAGGCCCAAAAATTTGAAGTTTGGTGTTATTAGGATAAATTGGTCTTTATGTAATTATAGACATGATTCCAGGACCTTTTTGTAGGACATCCATCTCTGTTTTCTGATATTATTAAAAGGATTTCTATCCAATAAATTGTAATTAAGTTTCTTTTTAAGGCTCAGTATTTGCCAAATTTTCAATTTTTCAATTTGAACAATATTGAGAAAATTGATTTATCTTAAAGATTATTTTGTTTGATGTATACCATCAAACTGCTATAACATGTTCCCTAAAGTACTCATTAATAATATATACCTCAGTGATATAAACATTGATTGCCCAACTTGTTACAAAGATAATATATTAAGAGCTGAAGATATCTGATTGTTTCTATTGCTTATCTTTTCACGAAAGTGACAATCAATCTCAATATGTTTGGTTCGTTCATCTGTTGTCGTCTTGTTTTATGAAACTTTTAAAACCTTTTGTCTGAGGAGTTGATGTTCCACATTATTTGAAGGGATTTGCATGGCCCTATGATACGATTTTTGAGACCACATTTTGCTTTTTGCTTTTCCATCCAACAAATATTGAATCTGGCGCTAGTTCTTTTTGTGATCTCGAAAAACCTTCAATCTCTTGGTTAGCAGAAACGAAGCAATGGTCTTTTGTTAGATGACATATCTTGGCTTACCACACTTACCGAATAAGCAATATGCAAAGTTCAATTTCCCAACCAATCTCCCCTGTATCTCTCAGGATCCGGAAACAATTCGCCATCTCTTGTAAGTTGTGCATTAGGAACCATAGGAGTGTTGCATGGTTTAGCCCCTAATTTTCTGTTTAGATAATAAGTCAAGCACATATTTTCTTTGAGATAAGAATATCCCTTTCTTACCTCTCTAAAGACTTCAACGCCCAAGAAATATTTTAGGGCCCCTAAATCTTTTTCGGGTATGAAGAAAAGTTTTGAGAGATGAGCTACATGGACATATCATCAACATAAACAATGAATGACACCAAATTGTAGATTGTTTGTAGAAAATGGGACTGCAAAATTTTCATTTTGTGCTTTCAAACCGTATAAGGATACACAAACTTTGATCCCCCGAGCAACAAATCAGAACTTCTTCGAAGCATGAAGGAATGCATCTGGCGCCATAGAAATTCTAGCGGCGGTGAAAAGTGCTATAATCAACTCCATATGTTTGAGCATTTTAGAATGAGTTCCATCGGATGAGTTTTAATAGCAAAAACCCACTTACAACCAATAGCTTTTTTAGTAGGTAAGTCAACTAAGTCCCAAGTACCATTCTAACAGCATCTCCTCAAATGCTTTATTTGATGGGATAAAGGCTTCATGGTAGAGAGAGAATCAAGAGATGCGATCACGAGGATGGTGATAAATGATTATATGATACAAATGAGGATTTAGGATGTACAATCTTCTTTTGCGCAGAGGGGAGATCATCACTTGGATCAGGACGATTTTATTTTAGTATAAACTTGTGTTATGGGAGGAAATGCAACTAGAGGATGTAATAGTGTAGATTAGAACAATATCAATGCTTGAGGGTGCAAATGGAGTTTGTTCAAAAAAGGTGACATCGGATGACACAAGATATTTGTTAAGAGTAGGGAATATCAAGGAAAATACATTTTAGAGATTTGGGATCAAGTTTCGTAAATGGTGGTCGAACATCCCGAAAAAAAAGTACAACCAAATGTTCGTGGCTCAACAGAAATAAGGATTTCTGGAAAAGAAACGAAAAGGAATGTCACTGAATGAGAATAGAAGAGGGCATACGATTAATTTCACCCAAAAATGTTTAGGAACATGCATTTGAAATAGTTATCATTGTAACATTTTGTGATATCTACACAAAGTTTGGTGAATTATTTTGTACCCAAGACAAGTATTCTTTAATTATCATCACTGCGCAAAATTTGGACGAGATGTATTGCTATAAAGTCTTGGATGTTCGAGAATAATCATAAATTAAACCCAATTTTAGTACTGGAAGTTGCATTCAAGTCCTTAAGATAGTAAACTAAATGGTGTTTTAAACACTCACAATTGAATGCAAATATCTTGGAAAATTGAGGACAAAGTTTCTTCAACGTAGAGAATGAGGGATGTCCAAGATTTTGTAACATGAAAGACTTTGGAATGTGTGTATCAAGGATGTAGAGGATCTGATTCATTCAAACAAGCAAAAATCGGAAAGAATGAGACACAACAATTAAGGAACGGGTAAGTTCTTGGGAGGATAATGCGGTAGGTTTAGAAATTTTTTGGGATGGGGATAATGGTGAGTCAATGTTTTAGATTGTAAAATGTTTCGAAATAAGACATGCTTGAGGTTTACTGAATCGGCGATGGCGGTGATTTGAAGACTTTAGAGTTTCTTGGTATTGTTAAGGCATTAGCCGAGGCGAGATGTGTTGAATGGCTAAACCGATTCTTTTAGTTGTAATTTTGGGATCCTTCTTAAAGTGTCAGGGTTCGTGACAATAGCGACACAAAATGTGGCTTTTAAGAAAGTTTCCAGGATTGCCATTTTTGTACATCGGTTTTTTGAATCGAAGTGTGACTCACAAAAGCATTATTGAAATGCGTTGATTGAAGTGATGATATCATTTGAGATTTTTAGAATCTTTTGAGCTTTTACATCGTACTAAATGGAAATAACAAATTAAGTTTGAGTTTTCTTAAAATCCATAAAAAAGGATCTTTCACCTTTTTCTCGCACGATAAAAACGTTTAGAATAGTAAGTAATCCGTCACTATTGGAATTACGAATTTGTAAAAATCAAAAGCCAAGTGACCTTTAATCATCAGTAGGTGGGTCCCGGTTAAATGTTGATCCATAGAAACATTAGTGAATGTTTTAGTTGATCTAAATAATTGATTTATTAAGTTTATGATCCGTTATTTTAGATATGGCGGGAATCGGTTGAGGGCGTAGTCAAGATTTCTTTTCATCCATATTTGTGATACCAATCGAACAATAGATCCAAAACTCAACAAAAATTGAAATTTTGGTCAAATCGATCCAATTGAAAATGTAATTTTGTGGATATCTTATCCACCATTTGTAAAATGTGTGGCGCGTTTTGAAAAAAAAATCACGGAGATTTTTTTTTTTTTTTTTTTTTTTTGAAACTCCTAAAATTTATGTGCTTTGATTGTAACAATATGCTGAGAAAACTTGATTTATCTTCATTAAGAACAAAAAAGTCATCAACCCACTACCTAAAATAACATGTTGTACTCATTAATAATATATACATTTACTTTAACACTTATAAAGATTATTTTGTTTGATGTATACCATCAAACTACCAGCGAAATTCCTCAGTGTATACTTTCTTTGATATACACTATCTGAATTTTATTGCTTACTAAAGATTACTCTCTGTTGGTCTTGTGATGATACCATTTTATGTCTATGCAGTTGTGAAGGGAGGTGCATACGATCTTTTCATCCAACTATTGAATCTGGCGCTGGTTCTTTTTGTGAATCTCTTGGTTACAGAAACGAGCAAGTTTATGTATGCAAATACCTCCCCCCTCAACCTCTCTCTTTTCATGCTGCACATGGACACATGTCAATGAGCTTGGAAAATGGGACTGCATTTTTGGTTTGTGTTAATCAGTGATCTCATCAGAATGCGATATCTGGTTCTGGCAGGCTATGCAGACTTTTATGTGCAAGAATTGCCAATATCAACAGCATCAATGCTTTATTTGTGGTAGGCTGGGCAGTTCTGATAAATCTTCTGGTGCAGAGGTGCGACTTCTTTTGACAGTTTGGAGGATGCAATTTATCAAGACTACTTGTTATATTTCTACTTTCTAAATCTTGAAATGTTTGTAGCTTAGTCTCTATATCATTGTAACGGAGTTAGAACTCTTAGCATGGCTATAAAGTCTTGGGATTCTAAATGGAGTACTGAAAGTTGCATCAAGTCACCTAAGATAGCCAACTAAATGAGCTTAAACACCGTGAAGAGTTATCTTTTATGGTCCAAGATTTTAAATGAGCTTGGCCTCGTCTGGGTGACTCCTCGAACGTGCCTTGGCACCCCTAGGTTGGAGGCGATTTTGTCCAAATCGCTGGGAAAATCGCCTCGGCTGAAAATCGGGCCTAGGTTGCCAAAAATCGGTCAAATATAAATAATAATAAAATAGTATTGTTCCAATGTCCTGGCCGCTGGTTTGCCACCTGACTTGCGCCTAGCAATTTCTGCAACCTTGGTTTATATTCACATTAAATATGGAGGAGCAGCACTTTGGCAACCACCTAATTTTTTCACAGATACTTTAATGACCTTCATATGGGACAAATTTATTCTCAACCTGGTACTTTTGTGACAGAATTTTGACCAGTTTTTGCTCATCCATCTTGTTTACGATTTCAATTTAAACATTTATTGTAAATCGCCATTGGACTCAGCACAGCACCTTTGTTTGTGTTGTTCTTGCTAGTGTCATTGGATTAGACCCTGTTCTTGTACTGAGTGGTCCAAAAGTTGACAGGGCTTGTTGCCTCTTAACTACATCGTCAGTCACAAGACGCACATGGCTGCATAGGATAAGTATGCTGAAAAGCATCCCTTGAGATTGCATTTACTAGGATAAGGCTTAAAAACAGTCTATTTCCCACACTAGACATCCAAATTAATGGTCTTCTCCTGATCCACCACATCTGAGAGAGCTAAGGAGTTGTGCAATGTATTACAGTATCTCTTCTGTTCTTTCCAGTCCCTTATAGTTGCGCAACTGTGCTTTTATAGTATTTTTCGTTAAAAAGCTTCAATATTAATTTTTCATAGTATTAACATAAAACTTCTATACTTCAGATGTTGGACACGTCAAGGTTGATGATTTAATTGTTTCTTCTCACAGCATGTTATGCATCATTTTATTGTCTGTACCTGGATTGTATTTGAGGTGGTATATTGCTGGTTTTAAATATCCAACAGTGGGAGGAAATGTGACAAACTTTTTCTATCTGATCTCTTAAGGTCTTCCCTTGTGTCTCGGCGACATGTGGACATTTCTATCATCCACTGTGTGTCTCAGTGCTGGTTTTCCCAGGAGATGAAAATCAAGCTCAAAAACTCCAGAAGCAAATCCAAGCTGGAGATTCATTTACATGCCCTGCTCATATATGTTCTGTTTGTAAGCAAGGAGAAGATAAGAATGTTAGTGAGCTGCAATTTGCTGTATGTAGACGCTGTCCGAAGGCATACCACCGCAAATGCTTACCAAGGTCACCGTGAAGAGTTATCTTTTATGATTCTTTCACTAACTTGTCAGACAAAGATTGTATTACAGTTTTAGTCCTACTTGTTATATAACAAATACATGTTTGAGTTCTAACATGCTGATAAATTTGACAGGAATATGTCTTTCCAGCGAGATGATGCCAACAATGTACCTCAAAGGGCTTGGGAGGGTCTTTTGACCAATCGAATCTTGATTTATTGCATGTCTGTACTATGTTCATTTGTTTTTCTTGAATACTTACCTGAGATTATCTGGATACTTAAAAATTGCAAATATGCTATTCAGGGATCATAAGATCTGTCGTAAAGTTCTCACACCAAAAAGGGACCATTTGCTATTCCCTGATGTTGATGGAAACAAGGAGCAGCATCCTACGGGGTTACTACCAGACAAATCAAATGTGATGTCAGAAAGTAGGAGTAAGGCATATGGAATTCTAACAGATGAAGTAAAATTGCAAGAATTGTCCAAAGGAATAACTCGTGATTTTCAAAGTGGTGATTCTATCAACAAAAATGAGAAGAACCTTGTTGGAAAGGCTACTAAGCTAAACTTGAGTTCAAGTATGATGATTTCAAAGAGTGTTGCTATATCTGAATGGAGCAAGCCAAACAAGCCTTCCACAATGGGGAAAATCAAGTTCCCGTTGAAAAGTGGTAAGCCAGTGTCAACGCCCAGCACGAGAGGAGTTCCAGAAAAGGCTGCAGTTGAAAATGTTCCAACTGAAAGGGCTGGGACTTTGAAAACTCCAGAAATGAAAAGGCGGTAATAACCTGTTTTTTTCCTCTTAAACTACATGATATTTTTCTCTTAGCTTTTCTTTGGTGGAAGGTTATGTACACGAAGTATATGATGTTTTGTGTGATGCTGTGCAGAATACAGATATTAATAAAAAGTTCCATGTCTAGTTTTAATGTGGAAGAGTTTCTTCATGAACAGAGGAAGAAATGTACAAATGCTTCCTCCCCACTTTCCAGAGTGGACAAGACAATTACCATGGGGAAGGTGGACTGTTCGGTGCAGGTCCGCATTTTCTTCCGAATTAGCTTGTTGTTTGTTATATCACATCTTGGTAAGCATAAAAATTCTTTATGTTTGACACCTGCCCTCAATTTTAAATCCCTGAATTACGTCCAATTTCTATCACATGTACTGGATGAATCTTATCTGCACCCATGTTTTTGTCCCAATTTTCTTTTGCTTACTTTGAATTGGAAATGTATTAATAAATAAATTCTGCTTTGGTTTAGGAAGATTATTCACAAGAAATTTTGAAAAATGGAAGTGTTAAACAATGTGACAGAGGAGATACCCTTTTCCGTGTTGCTATTCGTGAAGATTTTTTGGTCTTAAAAATCTTCTTGTTATTATCTCTTTTTCTTATCCAAGTTGTTGGTTATTGATTTTCTTAGGCTATCCAAGCGGCTTTAAAGAAATTACAAGAAGGGGGTACAATTGAGGATGCAAAAGCTGTTTGTGAACCTGCCATTCTTACTCAGTTGATCAAATGGAAGGTTATGCTATGACATAACTACTTATAACTGATGCATAGGAACCGTAACGGCTAAAGAATTCATGATATTCATTCCTATATATACATATAATTTTATTGTTAGTAATTCTAAGATTTATTCATCAGATGTTTGTTAGAGAGTCATTTCATGTGCTCCTTGTTAATGAATAAGCAGAAGCAGTCTGTCTTCATGAGAATAGAAATATTGTAAGCTATACAGGCAGCTCTTGTGAAAGTAAGCAGGCTTTTGTGACAGTTAATTAGAGACTGGTGGGGTTGTTTTTGCATTAATTGTTATCTTATCTGTCTATGATTAACTTATTTAATAGGGATAATTACAAAAACCCCTATGGTTCTGGCTAATTACCAAAAAAAAAAAAAATAGAGATTTTTGAAAATTGCAAAAAACCCCTTGAAATTTTGATTCAGTCTTACATTTTACCTTCATAAGCAAAAAATACTTCAAAATCCCCTGACATTTATTAAAATATAACAGCTACTCCCTTAAATTTAAGACTGAATGAAACTTGAGGGTCTTTTTTTTTTTTTTAATTTTGAAACATCTCTGAGTTTTTCTTTAATTAGCCCAAACGTTAGGGGTGTTTTTGAAATATCCTATTTAATATTGTTAATTTGAAATGCATAGTCTTAATAAATAATTACTCTATCAACGAGTTCCTTTAATGTTTTTAAAGCATTAACAAGATATCCGTATGGTCTAATTAACAAGATATGCATAGTTTTTTGAAAAAGTTTCCGCATCAAAAAGTTTCTTGGGGTTTTTCTAAACCAGGAAATAAGTCCAAAATTGGTTATATTCTCATTTACCAATTGAGATGAAAGCTTATTTCCTGATTGCAATAACAGTCACGACATTGCTTGTTTTGTAACCATGCAACATCTTCTAACTATGGTCATATAAGATTCACGTGTATGTAAATTGTATACATGATTTATCTTGCATGTATTTATGCATGGCTTGGGGATTTCAAAGATTGGAAGCTTGGACCTAAGTATTGATATCTTTTGCTTTTATTTTTCAGAAAAAGCTAAGGGTCTATCTTGCTCCCTTTTTCCACGGCATGCGCTATACATCTTTTGGTCGGCACTTCACGAAAGTTGACAAGCTGAAGCAGGTAAGAAAAGCTTCTTTATTTCCTTATAATCAATTGTAAAGACATGACATTTGTATGTTACTTATCAGTCAGACCAATAGCATAAGGTAAATGTCAGAAACGCGTCATTTTGATTCTTCCTGAAATATGTTTTCCCATGGTTTCCTTGTAAAATTTTGTGGATGTTTTGGAAACCCATTCGAAATGGACTTTTAGGTTTAGAAGTCCATTTGGAAAAAACATTGTGTGTTTGCTAGTTATTTTTAAATGGACTTTTAGAAAAAGTCACTTTTCTATAAGTCCATTTTGGAGAAGTGCAAATTAGTGACTTTTGGATTTTTTCTTGCCACTTCTACAAAATGGGTATTAAAATATGCTTATACAAAACAATTAACAATAAGCATAAGAACTTTTTGATAAAGCCCATATTCAATATTCATCCTATAAATGCACTTTCATTTCAAAAGTGCTCTCAAACATGTCTATTTTTTATTCCAGTACTTCAAATTTACTGCTTCTATTTCTTTTTTGCTTCCCCATCAGCTTTCTTGGTAGATATAATCTATCCCAGCTTGCCTATAAACTCTTGAAATTGAACTCCCAACCTTTTGTCAAGATCTCAGCTAGTTGCTTATTGCAAGAGATATTGGATAAGCAAGAGATATTGGGCAATCACATAAGTCCATTTTTTATTTTCTCCTTGGTAAAGTGAAGACCAATTTCTACATGTTTGGTCCTGTTGTATTGAATGGGTTTGTGAGCAATGCTAAAGACAGCCTCGTTATCACAATAGGGTTTCTTGACAAGAGTGATGGGCATCCTCAACCCCTTCAACAAAAACTTGAGCCAAATAAGTTCACAAATCCCGAGAGCTAGAAATCTGAATTTTGCCTTCGCACTTGACTTGGCTACCACTGCTAGGTCTGACCTCTGCACTTTTACATGTTATTAGATTTCCTCCAAGGAAGATGTAATACACGGAGATTGATCTTCAATCATCCATTGAGCTAGGCCAATATAGCTTTTATATCGACCCATACTGTCTTGAGAATAAGAGTCCATACGAATTAATTTCTATTTCCGTGATGGATGTCTGCCATGCATGTCTGCCGCCCTAAGTATCTTGTGTTTGTATTTGTGCTGAAATTCCTGCCGTGGTATAGATATGTCTCTGCCCTAGTATTATGTCTGTTGCATGCATTTTCTTTATTAGAAGACTCGGTGCCAGGTGAAGTCAATAACCACTGGTTTGATCTGCAGGTTGTCAGTCGACTTCGTTGGTATGTGCAAGATGGTGACACAGTAAGAACAGTTTTACACCCTCATCAATTACAGTCATTAGAGCATTTTGTTACCTTCATATATTTTGGTGATCCTGCATCTTATAGTACCAAGACCACTTCGAAGTGGCAGGTTACTTGCACAGGAATGTTAAAATCATTTGGTTTCTCAAGTCTGATATTCTGTAACATATCTAAAGAATTTTCAAGAAAAGATATTATCATTAAGAGTTGTTTAACTGCAAATGCTGAAGCAGTTCACGGGAAATGAATAACTACTGAATATTTTTCATGAATCCGATTTCAGTTCGAGTGATAATCATCGGAGTTGATGAAAGTTCATGGTGTTCATTATATTCTACCGCGGATGAAAATCTGTCATGTGCATTATATTCTACCACTGCTCTTGTTCAGGATATATAGAATTAATTTATACAGTTCCTTGAGTCCTGAATGAGTGGACAAAGTAAAGTGAGTAAAGAACTGCGTCATTTAACTAGAGGCTCTTTAAAATTAAATTACAGGAAGAGTAATATCATTTTACTTCATACACTTTACAACGCCTGAAAGCACAGTTGTCTCCTTCATGTTGGGAAGCGTGGATGGGCCCGATTAAAAATAATAACCGCACACACAAAAAATTATCTCAAATAAAATAAAGACCAAGAAAATAAAATGATAAGCCAAGACACCAAAGTTTAACGTGGAAAACCCCAAAAGAATAAGGGGAAAAACCACGGGGCAAATACCCACAAAGAATCCACTAACAAATAGTGATTACAAAATAGCACAAGCTTTTTGCCCAAAGCTTGTGTTAATTACAACAATGGGAAAAATACTCTTTTTTGGTGTATCTCACAACACTATAAAATACCCCAAAGAAAACCCACAAATTTTCCCAAAGCTCACACAGTGTTGAAAGACTCCACCCCACAATTTTTTGACACACGGTCAAATATTATAGTGATCTCTATATCACTACTTTGGAGCAAACACTCCCCCTCAATTGGAGAAAACTCTCCCACTCGAGAAATATTAGCCAAACTCTCTCTTGGCTACTCTAAGCTCTCTCTCTTTCTCGGTGTGATTTTTCATCCTCCTTGCAAGCCTATTTATAGGCCAAAAAATCCCCAATCCTTTTCACCTCATCTCCAAATTGTCAAATAATGGAGGCTACAAATTCAATGTTAGTAGCCTCCGTAATTTGATTTTCTTTTTCGATGTTTGATTTTCAATTTGGGTGGCCAACCACCAAATATGGTGGACCCCAACACTTCATATGTGCATTGTGTATAAACTGCCAATCATCCAACTTAACCACATCTGCCATTAGTGGTGGTTTTGAAATATGATCTCAGGTTGGGATCTTTATACCTTGATTTACCATATGCCATTTCTTGTCTAGACTAAATATTTGAAGTGATATTGTATTCCAATATTCCTTGTCTTTAGCTATTTATTGCCAACTCTTTTTTTCACTTTTCTGTTAATTATATGCACGAATCTCTTCCACATTATAGGTGGAATCTCCCTTAGTTTGGATTCACATCACATCAGAAACTTGGCAACTTGGGGTTCCATCAACAAGAATTGTACCAACCATGACCTATGTCCAACAGTGGAGTGCTAAAGATAGTATATAATGAGATGGATTTGTGTGCTTTTAATTGATACAAGAAGATATCCCAGTCAAAGTGATTAAAAAAAAAGCAAATATAAAGTCATTAGTAGTTTTGGGAACATATTCTCAACATTTAGATGTCATTTAAATTCTTCTATGTTATTACTTATTCTAGAATTTTGTAAGAACTGTATTCATCTTATTCCTCTAAAAAGAATGTATACAACCTTATATGTACATGACAGAATGATAATAAAAAGGAAACTAGCCAATCTAAGGAAATTACAATCAATCATACAAACATCAAGGATGCTAATTGATTAGCTCCTAGAAAGGAAAGATTTCAGATTTAACTCCCTAAAAATCTGCATATGAATGCTGGAATAAAATCCCTAAAAATCAGCCTGGATTTCCAACACTCCCAAGGTTGGTAGATGTCCTCCATTCCCAACTTGCCTATAAATTCTTGAAATTTATGTTCTGGAAGTCCTTTTGTCAAATTGTCAGCAAGTTGTTTATTTGAAGAGATATAGGACAGAAACACAAGACCCGTTCTTCTTTTCTTTGATGAAGTGACGATCAATTTCCACATGTTTGGTTCTGTCGTGTTGAACGGGGTTGTGAGAAATGCTGATGGCAGCCTTATTATCGCAGAGAGTTCCATTGGAAGAGTCATAGGTATCCTTAATTCCTCCAACAATGATTTCACCCAAATAAGTTCACAAATCTCAAGAGCAAAGGATCTGAATTCTGCCTCTGCAGTTGATCTTGCTACCACATCTTGTTTCTTGCTTCTCCATGTTACTAGATTTCCTCCAAGAAAGGTGCAATACCCAGAGGTGGACCTTCAATCATCTATTGAGCTTGCCCAATCTGCATTTGTAAAGCCTTTAACATCAAGTGATCCATTTTGTTTGGAGAACAAAAGTCCCTTTCCTGGTGATGCTTTAAGATATCTCAAGATTCTAAAAACTGCTTGTAAATGATCCTCATTTGGGTTATGCATGAATTGGCTGATTAAGCTCACTGCAAAAGAAATATCAAGAAATATCAGGACGAGTGTGTGATAGATAAATCAATTTGCCAACCAATCTCTGATAACCCTCTTTATTTACTGCTTTAGCACCTGATTGTGTGCCCAGTTTAATGGTTGCATCTACTGGTGTTTCAATAGGTTTACAACCTAACATTCCTGTCTCTTTAAGTAGGTCCAAGACATACTTTCTTTGAGACAAAAAAATCCCCTTCTTTGAGCGAGCCACTTCAATCCCTAAGAAATATCTCAAATTTCCCAATTCTTTGATCTCAAAAGATTGTGCCAGAGACTTTTTCAATCTTTTTATTTCATGTTCATCATCACCAGTAAGGATAATATCATCGACATAAACAATCAAAATAGCTACCTTGCCTTCGCTAGAATGCTTATAGAACATAGTGTGATCTGTTTGTGCTTGAGTGTAGCCCATACCCTTCACTGATTGAGTAAATCTTTTAAACCAAGCATATGGAGATTGCTTCAAACCATAGAGAGATTTCTTTAATTTACACACTTTGCCTATTCCAAGTTGTTCTTCGAAGCCAGGTGGTAGCTCCATGTAAACTTCTTGTTCTAAGTTTCCATGAAGAAATGCATTCTTCACATCTATTAGATGAAGTGGCCATTCAAACTTTGCTACCAATGAAAGCAAGATTCTGATAGTGTTCATTTTTGCCACCGGTGCAAATGTTTCCTCATAGTCAATGCCAAAAGTTTGTGTATCCCTTCGCGACAAGCCTAGCTTTGTGTCTTTCTATGCTTCCATCAGCTTTAAACTTCAAAGTGAAAATCCATTTACAGCCCACAGGTCTTTTGTTAATTGGCAAATCAGTAATGTCCCAAGTCTCATTTTTATAAAGAGCTTTCATCTCTTCATAAACTGCATTCTTCCATTCAGGGATTGTCAATGCTTCATGTATATCATTAGGGACACTTGATCGAGATAGATTAGCAGTAAAGGCACGAAAAGAATTACTTAATTTTCCATAAGAAACAAAACGAGCAATAGGATGTTGGGTACAAGTTCGAACAGATTTTCTGAGAGCAATTGGCAAATCAAGATCATCAAGGATAGGTTCTAAATTACCTTGACTTGACTCACCTACCGTATCAATATGTTCTGTGGAAGGGGATGAAGATTGTGCATTGTTGTCAAGAGGTGGTCGAGACTTTCCTCTTCTGGAATATACAATGACTTCTCTCACTCTCCCCCTGTTTTCCACATCTCCCCCATCTGTCCCCATTTCTGTATCATGTTCAGTATCACCCTCATTCGTAGTAATGGGAATATCAGTTTCAGTAGGTGGGGAGAATAATAAATTTTCATGGACAGTTTCCCAAAAATCTCCTTCATTGTTGTTCTCACTAGAAATGGGACTTTCTCCTATGTAAGGTTGTGTTTCAAAGAAGGCACATCCATAGGGACAAAGTATTTCTTTGTTGGGACATGAAAACATTTATAGCCCTTTTGTGTAGGAGAATAACCCAAAAAAATGCATTTCTGAGCACGAGGATCAAGTTTACTCCGATTGTGATTATGTATATGAACAAAGGCTGTGCAACCAAACACTTTAGGAGTTAAGGAAGAAAAAAGATGGTGAGAGGTGGGGTAGAAAGACTTTAAAGTATTGATAGGAGTCTCATACTTTAGAACACGGGTTGGCATTCTATTTATTAGATAAGATGCTGTCAACACTGCCTCCCCCCAAAAAACTTTTGGTACTTTCATTTCAAACATCATAGCACGAGATACTTCAAGAAGATGACGGTTTTTTCTTTCCGCCACTCCATTTTGTTGTGGGGTATCAATGCAAGATGAGTGATGAATAATACCATTTGTCTGCAAATAATCACTCAAGATATTTGAAAAATACTCTCGCCCATTATCAGTACGAAGAATCTTAATTGAGACTTGGAATTGAGTTTTTATCATTTGGTGGAATTGTTTAAAAACAGTAGCTGTATCAGATTTTTCTTTTAACAGATAGATCCAACAAGCTCTAGAATGATCATCAATAAATGTCACAAACCAACGGGCCCCAGTATGGGTTTTGACACGAGAAGGACCCCATATATCACTGTGCACCAATGAGAAAGGGCTAGATTTTTCATAGACTTGAGCCGGATAAAACACTCTATGGTATTTAGCATACTGACAAGTTTCACAATCAAAATGAAAAGTACCTTTATTTTTGAAAAGTTCGGGAATAAATATTTCAAATACAAGAAATTAGGGTGTCCTAATCTCAAATGCCACAACCGTATTTCTCTATCTTTGCTATCCACCCCTTCAACTTGATATCCTCTCTCAACATTCTCCAATATTCTCTCATTATCTAATTTCTCATCAAGGAGGAAAAGTCCATCAACCTCTCTAGCACTGCCAATCTTCTTCCCCGTACGCAGATCCTGAAACACACAATGGGTTGGAGAGAATGTAGCAAAACAATTTAGATCTCGAGTGAGCTTGCTAATGGAGACAAGGTTGCAAGATAATTTAGGCACATGTAAAACAGAATTCAAAAATAAGTTTTTGTAATTTGGACAGTTCCTTTTCCGGAAACAGAAGACGAATATCCATCAGCAATTTTCACCTTTTTATGATCAGAATATGGGATATATGAGCAAAACACTTTTATAGATCCTGTCATATGATCAGTAGTCCCTGAATCAATGATCCAGGGGTCAGACTTTTGTGAAGCAACAGAAAGAGCGGCGACAAAGTTACCTGATTGAGCCAAATTCGAAGAGGGTGTATTGGTTGAAATATTTTTGGTCATGAACTTGTAAAATTGCTCGAGTTGTTCCTTGGTAAAACTAGGAAATTCAGTACCTCTTACTGCTTGAAAAACTCGACCTCCTCGATTGTTATTATTCCTCCCACGACCAGCACTTCCTCTGCCAAAACTTTGGGGTCTGCCATTTAATTTCCAGCATGTTTCTATAGTATGTCGTGATCTTTGACAATGATCACACCAAAGTTCGTCTTTCTCATCACCTTTTCCCACCTTTTTTTGCACACCAGTATTTACATATTGAATACCAAAGTTACCTGTACCACATTTATTAGTTTTTGACGTTGCAAGTGCTGAGCTCTCTGTCTGGGACATTTTTGGTTCAACCATCATGACCCCCACTCGACTTTCTTCCCTTCGGATGACATTAAAGACTTCACAAAGGGATGGAATTGGGTTGAGGCTGAGAATACGACCCCTTTCTTGATCAAATTCAGCTCTTAGACCCGCTAAAAATTTAAAGACTCGATCTTTCTCAACCAATTTTTGATATAAAACTTGGTCCTCTGGATCTTTCCATTCAGCGATTTGGTAGAGATCAATCTCTTGATACAATACATTAAGAGCATTGTAGTAAGACATGACAGAAGAAGTACCTTGTTTGACAGCCCTTGCTTTCTCACTAAGTTCATAAAGTTTGGAATCATTTCCTTGGTTTGAGTACATCAGGTTTACCGCCTCCAAATATCCTTAGCAGTTGTGTATAAAATGTACCCTTGGCTGATTTCTGGTTCCATCGAATTAATCAACCAAGCCATAACCATGTGATTTTCTGCATGCCAAGTTTGGTATCCATCGTCTCCTGGTTTCAGTGGTTTTCTTGTGCCATCAAGGAGTCCCATCTTTCCTCTCCCACTCACAAAAAATTTAACAGACTGCGCCCATCGGAGAAAATTTTCTCCATTCTGTTTCTGTCATAGTTTTTAGTTATACTCTCTCTATTTTTTCTTAAATGGCTCTGGTGCCATCTAGAATTTTGTAAGAACTGTATGCATCTTATTCCTCTAAAAAGAATGTATACAACCTTATATGTACATGACAGAATGATAATAAAAAGGAAACTAGCCAATCTAAGGAAATTACAATCAATCATACAAACATTAAGGATGCTAATTGATTAGCTCCTAGAAAGGAAAGATTTCAGATTTAACTCCCTAAAAATCTGCATATCAATGCTGGAATAAAATCCCTAAAAATCAGCCTGGATTTCCAACACTTATAATAGTATCCTACACTTAAGGGAGGCAACCTCGACCTTTTTTTTTTCATGAATTGGTTGAGCTATGGTTTTGCTTGTAGGCTATGACCAATAGGCTGGGGGCGTGGCAAAATGGTATCAAAAACCCACTGCGGGACTGTATTAGTATAGCAGGTCTGATGGGATGTCTATTGGGGTGGTCTTGAGCTGTGGGAAGAGCAAGATTAACTGAAAGTATTTTGTTTGTACTTCTTGTGCTAATCAATCGTTATGAACTACAACCTATCATGTCCCTATTTAAAGTCCTTGATAGAATGGATTCATTGAGGCTTAATTAGAGCTATTTGTACTTCTTGTATGAATTAGAGTATAACATATACCAAACTGCACCTGATGTGGGAAAGATTGAAACTTGACGTGTAATTGGCAAGTCATAGCAGAATATAGCTGTATGTGTAAGTTTGAATGGTTTGAATGTTATTGTGTGTAAATTGTTTGAAGATTGTTCTGTACAACTTTATTTATGTTGGGAGTGGTAATTTGGTTGAGGTTGGTGAAGTTGGAGTGGTTTGAGTTGTTATTGCATATTGTTTGAAAATTATTATGATTGAGAACTTTAATTGTTTTGGAGTGGTAATTCAATTTTTAGGCTGATGTGATTGGATTTTTCTTGCATATCTATTC
The DNA here is from genome assembly GCA_016081115.2 of Rehmannia glutinosa. Classification (NCBI taxonomy): domain Eukaryota; kingdom Viridiplantae; phylum Streptophyta; class Magnoliopsida; order Lamiales; family Orobanchaceae; genus Rehmannia; species Rehmannia glutinosa. Next base: position 251,372 of record JABTTQ020003304.1, read on the forward strand.
AGAAAAGAATTACTCAATTTAAGAATATTTGTTCTGTCATTATTGATGACCACCCTTTTAGATTCCTTTTGTTGTCTTATAATAGCCTGCATTGGATTCTATGAATTTATGTTATGTTTTGAGAGGATTAGGAGATTTTTATTGCTGTTTTGTAGGAGTCAATCCAGTCCAAGTAAATTTTTAGGCGTTAATTACAATGCCAATTTACTCATTTTCTATCCAGAATATTTTAGCATATTACAATTAAACCAGGGATGTTTTAATCAATGGGAAAGAAAGGAAGAAACTATTTGAGTTATTTGTACATTTTTAAAATGGCATAAGTAAAGATTTTTTCCCATTCTTGTCCCCCAGATTTCGGACCATTCTTTATCTATATGAACCATTTTTTTGATAAAGAACCAATTTTTTTATATTTTATCGTGGTGTATTTCAACCTCACAGAAAGTATGTGTTCATGAGGAAACAATTTTCTTGAAACAGATAGTTGATTTCTGCTGTGGATCGAATGATTTCAGCTGCTTAATGAAGGAAGAACTTGATAGAATGGGAAGAAAGTGCACCTTCAAGAATTATGACCTCATACAACCCAAGGTATACTTTATCAGTTCTATTGATTTCAGCAACAAATGCCTTAGTGGGCCTTATTATTTTCTGAGAGCATTTGAGGGTTGCATTGTTGCATGCTAGGAATTATGTTTTACCTGTTTAGAACTAAATTGTAAACAATGCTCATATTCGTGGGACCTGCGTTTATAGTTCAACAATAGATAGTATATGCCAACATTTATAGCAACATCACACTTCAGTTTTGGTTAATGGTAAGAAGTTTCAGCAATCCTAATTTTTCGTATCTGCCCAACTGCTCTCATCCGTGCACCACAACAACAACTACAACTAAGCCTTAATCCCACTATGTGGGGTCGGCTATATGGATAATATCACGCCATCGTTTGCGGTCAAAAGCTACATTTTCCTTTATTTTTAGATATAACATCGCACGAGTGCATCTAAAGGTCTCCTATAAACATGTTCAAACCATCTTAATTGCGTTTCTCTAATTTTCTCATATATTGGTGATACTCCCACTTTGTTTCTAATGTGTTTATTTCTTATTCTATCTATTTAGTGTGTCCGCACATCTATTTTAGAATTCTCATCTCTGTTACCCTCATTTTTAAATTTGATCTCCCAACATTCTGCTCCATAAAGCATTGCGGGCCTTATGGCCGTTTTATAAAATTTTCCTTTCAAGTTTAAGGTATTTTACAGTCACAAAGGATAGAAGATGCGCTCCTCCATTTATTCCCACCCCCTTGGTTCCTATGTGTAACGTCCTTATTGATTTCTCCGATCGCTTCAATTATAGATCCTAAATATTTAAAACTCTTTGCTATACTCACTTCTTGCCGGTCAATTTTTACCTTTGTCTCATTGTTACTTTTGTTTTTACTAGTTAGGTGTACGTGCGTTGCACGTAATTCAAATAATTGCTTTTTATTTAATTAAAATAAAATCTTATAATGGAATAAATTTTTATTAAATTATTTTTTTATATAGTAAATGTCACTCGTGTAGTTTGATCCTAAAATAAAATTTGCAAAATTAAAATTAAACTTTTTAGTAGGTGAAATATGGTTGGAATATTTTAAACCCGAAACACGATATTTACACGATATTATCATTGAACAAAATAAAATGAATATTAAAAAAAAACTAAAGGGTAATTAGAAAAAAAAAAAGATATTCCAATAAACTCTTGTTTTATATTTTTAAGTGTCTCTTTCTTCTTTATGTCTGGCTTTGAGATTTTATTTCAACTTTTTTTAATGCATTCTTAGCGAAAGCATGATGGATTGACGTATGAATGTCTTTCTCTTTTTCTCCATATTCGAAATGTGTGTTATCTCTCGACTAAGCTATACCATGAAGTTTTTCCTTCATCACCCGTGTCTTTTTGCCTTTTTGTTAAGAGTGATGAGCAAGTGAAATTCTTTCCGTACATTCTCATTTCCAAACACTTATTTTCAGTTTTATACTATTCGTAAAATTGAGAATATTTTTGTTTCAAGTGTTTTTACTGAAAGTAACTCATTTTAAATTAATTTTCAAAGTTATTGTTCTTACATATTCTCCTAACTTGTCATTCAATCACGTCTATCAAATTTACATCACTATCTCTCATTTTTCACTACAAATTAATTGTTAGGCCAACCTCTAACTTACCAATAAAATTATTGTCAAATACATAAAAATACGCTCTTATTTATATGACGTGTTTTTGTGTAAAAAAAAGTTTTAAATAAAATATCAACCAAATATCAATTCATTTCTAAACCTAAATTTATTTTCAAATACATTCAACCAAATATATTTTCAATTCTCACGCGAAAACCAACACCCATTCTCAATGAAAATAGTGGAAATAAACCCAAGTTTTTGCATTAATAAGAAAATTGAATCTAAATCGTGTTATATCATATATCCATTATTACCAAAAAAAAAACATAGATAAAGATAAATGAATAAAGCTTGGATAAAAAAATTTTTTCTTCAAAAGTTTAATAATAACTTATATTTCTCTAATCTTAAAACTAATTATTTTTTTATTGGAAATACATATATTTATCTGTACTTCTCAATGGTCTCAAACCCCCATCTTCACGTATCTAAAACAATGTGCCATTTAATTATCTCACAATATAGGGAGTATGATAGATGATAAATTTGTTGTTTTATGGGATATTTAAAACCTAAAGTGAATTTAGAAAATATATTTTGTCCTCCTATTTATTTAAATTAAACTAAATATTTTATTTATTTATTTTTTATCTTCATTTTGTTGTAAATTCATACTCTTGTTTCTTTTCATAAATGTATTTAGTTATTAAGAAAATTGAAGGAAAATATTATAAATGTACATTTTTACATAACATTCAACTTTAAATGACTAAAATTATCTCATACAAAGTCTTTTCTATATGCTTATGACATATGGTTGGAAAGTCCTCGATATCTAGTTTAATATGAAATTAATATTATTTGAAAATTCAAAATATTCTAAGAATTACAATTAAATGAATATATAAGAAGAGTTTGGAATACAAGAGATACTAATCATATTGATAAAAAAATAAAGACAAAATCAATATAGAAAAATACTTGATTGCCCTTAAAGCTAACTTTACTTTAAGGATATTTTTGGCAAATTAAAATTTTCAAGAAACCTTCAAACACATTCACATTTTTATAATAAGTATAGACTATAGTGGCATTCCATGTATTCTGTTTTAGCCCGACTTATGGTAAAACCTTTTGATTCTAATGCTTCTCTCCAAGCTTCCAATTTTGTATTTACTCTTTGCCCTCATCCGTGCAATTCTAGGATAATCCTATCTACAAGAGAACCGCACATCATAATCTGACACCTTTAAAGCAAATGCCATGTATGAGAAAATCATCAGATACTCTTGGGCTTGTTTCAAATTAGGCCTAAAGTTCACATATTCAGGATTGAGATCTTTGAAGGTATAAAACCAAAACCCCACAACTTGAATTGTCATAAGATAATAGAGAAGGATGCCTATTCAAGGTATCCACAATACAGTTATTATAAACTCTATATTTAGGTTTCAAAAGTGCCAAAAATGATTTCACTAGGCATGCTCAAATTCAATATATTCTGCGAGTTGAGATACTCCAGAGTTTCGTGCTGAGAATATTTGAGAAACTCTTTGAATGTGGTAGTGCCACTAAAGCCTTTTACTTCGACCTATTGCAAAGAATTAAGGTCCTATGTTGAGTCGCGCAAATTGATACCACTTAACCTTTTACTGAAATGCAACTGTTCTTCCTTGACTTAGTACTGTTCAATTGCCATGCGTGAATCATCATCACTCACCTCTTAAAAGAAATGGTACATCTTCTTTTTGAGCAAGTTAAATATATCCTCCACCTCTACACGGCCTAGATTCTTGTTGGGGCTTTCACTGTTAATCTATTTAATCAAGGAGGTCTACAATTTGGTTGCATTCACATATGTACAATGTGCTGATTTAGTCTGATCAAGTCACATCATTCACTTTCCTACATCTTGTTTCTAGAATGATTTCAATTTTGAGAAAAGAGATTGGATGAGCGTTTGTTTGGAAGAATTACCAGAAGGATCTAAATTGGTATTGTGCCTTTAACCCTCTGAAGTGGCACAATCTTTCTATCTTGGAGTACATTTCTGTTTCACTCATAGCATTGCTTGCATCTTGCTTAGATCCTGGGGCTAAATCCTCCTTTTGGTGTTCAAGCATTCCTTGCTAACCAATTTATAGAGAAGGCTTTGATGTTTAGGCCAAAGCTTGTTATTCTCATAGTTCCTAAAGAAACTGAAAGGTAAGCATTGATTACATAAAATCTTTAAGGCATGTCTGTCATTTTCTTGGCCTCTTTGTCATTGTTTTGTCCCATCCAGACTGGATAGAAAAAAGATTCCGTATGACCTGATTTGGGAAGATAACCACATTTTCTCAGGCAAGGTACAAATTGATCATATTTTTGTTTTGTTTATTTACTAGTGAAGACCAATATTGATGAGTGAACTAACCTGGTTTTATGTATTAAACTGGGTAATGTCAGTCGTTTTACCTTCCTGGATCAGTAGACGTGCGTGACCAACAAATGGAACAGTGGAACTTGGACCCACCACCTTTGTACTTGTGGAGTCGACCAGATTGGACTATGAAGCATAAAGTAGTAGCTATAGAACACGGTCACTTGCTGAAGGATCAAGACACGGAACATTATTCAGGAGGGATTAACCCCAACCCCAATGCAATATCTAATTATTTGATGGAAGAAAATGAAGACTGCTATGGTGATTTCTCCAGTGTTGCGAATGGCTACGGTGATATAAACTGCATTCTAGAAGATGTTCCAGATGCTGAAGCATCTGATGATGATGCTTGAATTTGACAACGCTTGTGGCACTCTCAAGTTTGAACTTGATGGCTAAAAATATATATTAATGTTATGCTGATGCATTGTATTATTCTGGAAACTTTGTATACAATGAACAAGGTCGTCCCTTGAATCAATCATATCATCGTGTTAAAGCTGGTGATCATTCGTTAACACAAGATATTTCTCAGGTCTGTTGCTTGCTTCATAATTAAATTATTCACGTATTATGTCTATGGATGCCCGCAGCAAGAAGGATACGAGTTTATTGAAAGATCCATAATGCTCATTCAAGAACACGTCATTCTTCGTAGAGAGATGCATCTCCAGTTCCATAAATCAAAACTTACAACAACATTTGTACTAGCACAGCACAAGCACTGGCCATCATCGTAAAATTGGTAATGTTTGATATCTCTTATATGCTACAATCTTATCTTTCTCCACTATTTGTCAGCGCCATTTACGGAATTTAGTCGTCTTATTCTCTGATCAAGCTCTGCCTTGACTGCTGGCTCCTGCTTCTTCCTTTGCTTTGATATATTTGTGGTTGTCATAAACCCTATCTTGTCAAACGCAACCTAACAATAGACGAAACAATTTAAAAGGTCATATGAATGTTTTTACATGAATTCTAAATAAAGCAAATCAAAAACAGCTCCAGCCAGAACCGCCATAATTTCTAAAGGAGAAATACTAACCGTCAATAATTCATCAGGATCGAATAGGTGATGAGTAGTTCTCTGTACAACATTAATCACATCACCTACATGATGTGTCAGAAGCAACTTTTCTTCATTCATCTGCCATTCATCAATCAACATACTGATGATTAAGTATGTTCAGTAATTAAAATAACAACTCAACTACTTCGAAAAAATTTACCTTAAAAATTGCTAATGCTACATTGAATAGAACCTTTGCCCCTTCATAGAAAAGAACGTCCCATACACGAAGCGTCGTCTGAAAATAGTGACAAACTAAAATTGTCAGGGATGAGCCAATTTTACGATTTCTCTGATCCAGGTGTTAGGCAATTATATGTATCTTAACCTCTGAAGGCAAGCTTTTAGAAAATAGGCATAAAAACCACTCTGTGCAAACAAGAGAAACATCAAAATCCAAAGCTTCCAGATGAGTAGCTATCCTGCATTTTTTTCCCTCCATATTAATAAACCATAAAGATAGTGCAAACAAAACTATATCAGCTACATACATTATCAAACAAAAGAGAATAAGAGAACCTCGGGCACTTTTTGGTCAGCAGATCTTTAAAAACTCTCTGTTCGACGTGACATCCAGACAAGTTAGTTGTGTAACAATCATTAACCAACACATCTTCTAGGAGAACAGCAAGCATCCAGAAAGCATCTTCTTCAGTTTTCATCACAAGCAACAATAATGCTGCAACATAATTTAAACCCTGCGCCATAATTCATTAGGCGAAGTTAAATGAACAGATATGCAAAAAAAAGAAATAAGCAAATAATATTGCATGAATGAGCCCACCGACAATAGCCAACAGCAGAATCTCGGAAAGAATACCCAACAAGAACACGTCGTAGAGCAAAGATGCCCTCCTGGAGTGTCCAACCATGGGTGACCGGGGAAAGTTCGAGGAGGTCTGCACAGGATTATAGAAGAATAATTATTAGGAATACACTAATGCAGAAAGCAGATGACTAATTAAAATGCTTAGTATTTTCTTTCTTATTACTTCCTCTAATCGGACTTTATATTTTGTTAGATAGAGCCACACAATCAAGTGAAAATCTCACTCTTGCTTGGAGACTTACAGGAGTTGTCTCGGAATAGTGGAATTATATCTCAACTCTACGTCCATGTTATGCTCTTATTAAAATAAAAGGTTACACTTTCCAAAATCATGGTGAGACGTGAGAGTGGCAACCATGGTGCATAAGCTACCATTGCAACCGCTTTACGCCCATTTACCTACCATATGAACACTTTGATAGTATATTCAAAAAGTCTATAATAATGTATGCAAAGTCACTTGAGATTGGGATTTAAGCAAATAAATTCAACAGAGCACCATCTCGTGCAAAGCAGACTTCAAATCTTTCATGACCAAAATCAAATATCAAGTGCTTGAAATGAAATTGTGTCTTACACTGGGTGTTTTAAAATTGCAAAGTGGAATGCAAATTATCCTATAAAAATGTGCACAACGGACATCAAGAAATACGAAGGAAGGAGAGAAAAAACAACCAAAAATATCTTCATAGCATGGCCAAACAAAAGGAATTTACCATCCATCAATGATAATAATCAATTTATAAACAAGGGATACGAACTATGAGAGTTGGATCTTGGGAAAGAAACATTTGATATATGGATTCTGAGGTTGCCCCTATAACTATGGTAACTTAGTATTCAATGGGCTGCCATAAGTAAGCGTTAGCTTAGTTTTTTCACCCACATATTTTTGTTAACCACATTTAGTCTGATATCTTTAGTTGATGCACAAATTCAAGATTATATGTATAGGTCGGGTGATTTAGTCACTTCATGTCCTTCATTCTGACGATGGGTGGAGTGAAAATTCTGGTTTGATTCCTACCTAATCTAAACTCTTAAAAATGGAAAAGCTATTTCATAAAATATAGCACACTCGGGAGAAAAGAAGAATTATGCCTCAAGAAATAGGTAAAGATTGTTCTGCAACGCCAAATGATCCTGTAGCTTGGTGATTTAGGAGAGATGGCCGATTCAAAGTATCCTGGGTTGAAAATTAGAAGAGCTTTTCATGCCTTTGAACATAATAAATATCTTTTTCTTTAATACATTCCACAAACTTCACATATATTATGGGGAAAACTATTCGCTTCTATGGTTACAAACAATGATGATCGATAGGGCTCTTTTTTGAAAGACGCATTTAAAGGTGCAGAAAACTATTCATACCGAGATACTACTTAGGCCGCCAAAGCATAAAGAACGGGACGCAAGACCGAGCGGACTCCATAAGTTGCTTCATGGGACCTACCGCTTATTTCATTAAAGAAAGTTACAGGGATCTACATAGGATTGATGAGAAATTGGCAATATGAGACTAATTCTATCGAGCACAACTTACAAGGACTAAAATGCAATTTTTTACAAAGTCCTCAATACATTTCACATCGGATGATGTTCAAAAAGTTGGATTATGCTTAATCGATGGTTTTTGTGAAGTCAATTATATTAGCAAGCCTAGCTTTTGAGGTAAATAGATTCAACGTGGAGTGAAGAATTGAAAGGAACATGGATAACTTTCTAGTTTTTCTGGAAAGGTGAAACTTTTCCAAGTTGTATGTGCTTTTTCATACAAATATCCATAGGATAAGATGATATATGGGACTTAAAATTAGGTAATGCAATTTGAACTTAATAAAATTCAACAACAAAAATCTCAAACCATTTCATATTCTTCCAACTAAATGTTAAAACAAGATGGGAAACAACCAACTATAGTACATCCATGAAAGTCATAAGTGGAATATGTAGTTTTGAAACAGAATGCTTCAATTTCTAAAAAGTTGAAGGGTAACATGACTTCCTCCATACTTCTTATTTATACCAATTTCAAATAGGAATTGAGTTTTCTCCGAACGCAATTTTGAAGGTGAAAAAGCAGTCATACTAAATTTATGACCATTTTTAAAATGACCATTTAAAGTAATGATTGATTGCCATGATCTCAAACCTCATAGGCAATTTCATAGCCTCTAACCCATCATACCAACTCTTTAGTATCAAACTCTTACACCAATAATGTGGATTCCTAATTCACCTATACTCCCAAGAATGTCAAGAAAAAATAGTATCCAAAACTATCCGGGAGTGCCCAAGGATATGACCATTTAAAGTAATGATTGAATCGGCAATTTCAATTGAATTCCCACAATAAGTGAATCACCCAAATGTTAGGATTGATACCAAACTGACTCCCCCGCAGAAATGACATCAGAATGCACCCCAAACAGGAGAAAGTAAGCTAAAACCATCCCTTATAACATAATGCTAGAAAAAAGAAGCAAATATTAAAAAATAATAGCAACAGCAATGCTTCGATCCAAGAACAAAAAGAAGAAAAAAACATACATGATCAATCTGCTTGGTTGCAGAGGTAACTTTATCCTCGACAGCGCTGGTCAAGTCATTGTAATAGCTATCAGGAACGGTGGATTTCTTCTTGGCGGCACCTGATAAGGAAAACCAGACCTTGGGCCTCAAATTGGGTGGGATTCCCTTCCTAATGAGCCTCTTGAGAGTTATAGCATTAACCAAAGCAGAGAATTTTAGGGAAGACTTAAGGGTGGAGGAGACATGAGTCTCCAAATACCAATTAGCACCTTTGTTGGCCTCCAATGCCCACCACATCCTCCCCTGTTGCCTCACCTTCTCTCTCACCTCATTCAAAACATTCACATCATCCACATTTCCTTCCACTGTGAAACCATATAGATCTTGGAATTTCACTGTCATGTTTGCCCTTCTTGCGTGGATGCTTGGCCTCAATATGGGTATCTGAGCCTGGTACTCTATTGCCATGTCTCTCTTGCTTTGGGTCCCACTCGCCCCGTACATCATCTTCTTGTTTTAATTCTTGATGCCACACAGAGAGAGACAGGGAGATTGTAGGTGATGGATGAGATCGAGAATAAAATTATCTGGTATCAGACAAGAGCCCACAAAATTGAAAGGGACAATATGAACGAACAAATGGAGAAATGAGAGGAAAGAGTCAGCTTTCTCTTATAAAGGAAATAAAGAAAGAAAGCTAATAGCTTCAAAATTAAAGAATAAACAAATCTTTACAAACCCAAAGAAGGATGATTAAAATGAAAATCTCGAAAAGAAAGGTGGGGTCTTCCTGGAAATCGGTATCTGAGAAGTTTTAGATAAAGTCAATTTTTCGTACCAATTAACAATACTATCCGTAATATATATACATATATGCAGGCCCTCGGAAAAATTGGGACAAATAAGTGAAAAGCTTGGATCTTTCTTCAAATGGGCATTTTCTATATAAAAGTTAGTATAATTGCAACAGAAAAGCAACCCTTCGTATATGGTTAAGAAACAAACGGGTTACATAAATGGAAACGCAAAGTAAGAAAACGAAAGGTGAAAAAGAAAAAATGAAGAAGGGAAATAATCTTTTGGATTTGGTGGTAATTTGGAGAATGGGAAAAGGCTTGAAAGTTGAAGATGAAGAAGAAAACAAATCTGAATTCAGCTTTAGCGAAAGGAAATGGGAGGAGGAAAACAATACATCCGTTGCTTATGATAAATTAACTACTATTGGTCATAAAAGTTAAAAACTACTTCACTTGTTTATTTATATTGTTAAATAATTAATAATAGAGTTGATGCTTCCATGTTTTTATTGGTGAAGGGTGTTGCTCGCATGTTGTCCAAGAAATGAAAATAGAAAAAAAAAAAAAAGAAAGAGTGCGGAGGTCGTGCGAGTGGCGATGTTGAGTTTTGACCAGCACTTTCAAGCTAGCTTATTTCTGTTATCAAGAATTCAAATAACATTAAGTTTTAGCCGTTATCTAAAAGTTCGAAATTCAATTTGAATGAGCTAAGCTTGGATTAGGTTTGGTCTTATATTACATGGAAATACATTTAAAAAAAAAAAAAAAAAAAAAACCATAATAAGTTAAACTAAGGAACAAACGAAATCAAATGTTCACCTTACAATTTGAAGTCAAACATTGCTTATTTTTCGAAATCAACCTGTCTTGACATTTTAGAAAGAAAAAAAAAAAAGACAATACTCATTTTCTCTCCAATATACATACATTGTCTACAAATCACATATATTCACACCACAATAACCCCATAAAAAAATTTCTTTATACTCACACTAATATATTCTGGAACAATTGTGTTGAAGTTACACCATTCCAATACTTATTAAAAAGTATTGTTATATAACTCTTATCGCATCCATACCATGACACCATGCCGGCATATCCACGTTCGAGCATCATATATAACTATTCCACCCAAATCAATTTCAAACCGTTCATTAATTTCGTTTTTAATTGCCAAGTATCATGATAGTTTATAGAAGTTAGAAATAATTATATGTGAATTAGATAATGGGTTCAACAATGACTCAAACGTACTTTCCATCAACATGACCACATACAAGCCCTGTACACATCCAACACCAATTGTATAATTATCATTGCATGACAATTTATATTATTAGCAATCCAAAAGTCTCCAGCTTTTGATTAAAATTTACCTGCCTTTCACTTGAGGGAGCTGTATCAGGAAATCACACGATTGGAACGTTAGATTTGCATAAATGACTCATTAACATATCACTTTGAATCATAAAGAATATCAACATACATGTACTGTGCACATCAACTACCAGAAAACCAGTGAAAATTTCAAGCCACCAGGGCGAGCTTGCCGTGATATACTTGTTCTCTAGAGTTAAACAGAAGCTTCTTCAAGAATCTTTTTCAAACCTTCCGTGTTCCTGCCTTCACTCCTCATGCATAGATGATAGATCACTTCTTCAAACGATCGTTCCACATCATCGACCAAATCTCCGAAGCCTCCGCTGTCGTACTTCTTCCAGGGAAATTGTCTCAGTATCAGAACTAGAAGGATACCATCCATTGTCATTACGACCTGTTCCACACACTTCACATACACTTAACAAACCTGTATTATCATATGTACACGCTCGGCATCTCCATACACCAGATATATTACCTGCCTCACTCCTGCCAAGAGTTCCTCTACCAAAAACTCGGCTCCTTGAAGGTCGAAACATACCCTGTGCAAATCTAAACGGCCAACCCAGCAAATTGGTGAAACCCCTTATTATCTTCATAAACGGGTTGGCACCAGGATGCGAAGCTTTTAGATATACGTACAAAAGTCCAGCAAGTACTCCCCAAGATGACCGAGAAATGAAACACCAGGTACAAACATCTGGACGAGAATAAGTTCTGCCCAGGCAGCGAAACGTGCTGGAACAATGAGTCCATGCACATATGTATAGTTATCTGACTGGGAATAAAGGACTACTTTCATGGCAAAAAGCACTCCCGAGAATCCCACAGAATATTCATTGTAATATGCTCTCTCATAGTCAAAAAGCAGTAGACTTTTGGCTAGCAATAGTGTGATGCCTTGAGACATACCAACTAGAGCTGCAACCATAGATGCAAATTCAACGCTTCCCATTGCACTCTCCAATTGGATTCCCTTCCATAATAATGACAACATATTGTAAACCAGGTGCGATTCACCAATGTGATAGAATGCTGATAAAAGGAATCGCTTTAGGTCCTTGTGCTGCTCAATAAGATTAGAAATATGTCACCATATGCAAAACATATAATCACATAATTGCATAGTTAATCACAACTCTAATTCATTTACATCCCTATATATCTCTATTTACCTAAAGTTTATACTCCAAACAATAATCAGCAACAACAATCCAAACAAAACCTAAATTTGGCATAATGTTACTGACAACACAAAAAGCCCAAGAGCAATCATCAGTACTAACGCATTTACTTCCACCATTGCTGCTGCAACTTACTACTTTCATATTTTAACATTTTACATTTAGATAATAGGATCTTCCAGAATTTCCTGTCCAATATTGACCCATTGCTAAAATACCAATCAGTGCCTAAATCGTGACCCTTGGGAACAGTGGGTTAAAATTGAGATTTCTGTGGAATTTGTGAAACTTTGCAAAGTTCTTGGGACTAGGACTGTTTAAGATGGTAGTCATAGGACTCCAATCCATGAAGATGTGAAAGACAAGTAGTTATGAAGAAGGAGAATCGAATAAACCCAACTCAGGCAGCATCATACAAAAACCAATAAGGCAAACATCAAATTAATACGCGTAAAGAGAATAACCAAGGATAAGCCTAGCTGCACTAGCTTTTGCAGGAACTAAAGAAGAAAATGAAGAACGAGTTGTACAGATGGACAGACAAGTTACAGACAATTTGAGATCAAGCATATACATCCCATCCTCTTACTCAAAACACTATTTTTGATTGAGATAGATGTGAGTTACAAGATCAACCATGTGAACTTGTACAGTAATTAAGAGAATGCTATGAATAAAGCTCCTTTTGAATAATTTTAATTAGTTCTCGGACGACGCCAGGACAGGGGATTGGCAAGTCGGATGCAGCAAATTACAGAGTCCGTGACTTATATATACTTGTGATTCACTAAATTCCTCACTTTTGAAACAGAAACAGCAAAAAAGAATCCTTAGGGGATCGAGGGTAATAGGATCAAGAAAGCTGCTAAAGCAAAACTAGTGATCTTAATCCCTCAAAATCGGGAATGATACATCGAGAACATCACATCCAAACTAAAACCAAGTTCGTAATTATACGAAGAACAGCAATTGGGAAAAGAAAAGAAAAAAAAGAAAAGAAAAAGAAAAAAAGCTTTCCAAAACGAGACCAAAAAAGAAAAAAAAAAGGAAGAGAAACGTTGATAATGGAGAGTAATTCAGAAGAAATGGCGAATCAGTAGTTATGTAGATGAAAGAACGGGGTAGGTCAAATAGATAGAATTGGTTACCTTGAGAATGAGGTAGGGATTGAACCAAACTTGATTGAGGGTGGGGAGAATTGGATCCAGAAATGAGGGTCGAAAGTAAATGAGTGTATTAGCTGCTATAAGCCCAGCCGTGACGGGCGGCTTTCTGTCGAGCCGGTAGTACTCGGTCACCGCCTGCACCAACAGCAGTCCAAGCATCCCTCCCTTCCCTTCCTCTCTCCATCTCCTACTCTACTACCGGTTATCTCTATCGGACCAAAAATTGAACTTAAACAGGATTTCCTTCTCTTTCTCCCTTGATGTGAACAATCCCCAATCTCGAAGCATATTTACTCTGTTTTTCTTCGTACGCAAGTATATTGTGTTATATACCGGAACGTTCCAGATGGTTCAATTACTTCCGAAAGGTTTGGACTTTGGGTCAGTTGTAATTAGTTTATACAGGATCGCGGGTTCAATTTCATTAACATGGATATAAATGTTTTGAAAATAATAATAATATAAAGGCCCCGTTATGGGCTTTAGCCCAAATAGACATGTGAGTTTGGGCTAAAACAGGCTGGTTTAATAATAATATAAAGGTTCTCCCGTTATGGGCTCAATTAGCCCAAATAGACATGTGAGTTTGGGCTAAAACAGGCTGGTTTTGGCGTTGTCAGGTAATCTCATCATTTATTGTTATACCTAACCTAAAGCCTGCCCAAGTAGCTCAATATTGTCCACAGTCCGACCCATTCATAAAACCATCCCAGGCGACCACAAGCGGGCCAGTTTTTATTTGTAAATTGTAAATCATTTATTGTTATGCTAAATAAAATGAGCGGTTAAGTATAGCCCAAGGATAAGGATGTATCCGATAGAAACAACAGTTGAAAAACGGAGAAATTTGAGCTAGCAGCAGCTCAAAGGGCATTGAATCGGGTGATGGAGGCCTTCTCCTCCTTATCTTCTTCTGTTTCAGCGCCAATTAACAGAATCAGCAGAGATGAAGTGTACGTTGGAGCCGTGCCATTGAGAGCGAGCAAAGGGCCTGCCCAATTACTCATGTCCACTGCTTACTCTCTCAATTTCTGGGATTTCCAGCATTTCATCGTCATCATCAAATCCTCTTCTCCTCCTCCTCCACAGGTCATTTCACTTCTTCACTCTTTTGATGTTTTTTTTCATCAACCATACCATATTTATTTTTATATTTCCTATATTGTTGTTTTCTTCACTTTATTGTATATGCTATTTTTCTTCTATTGCAGGTTTTGGTTTATGATTTTCAGCCTCAGGATCCTGAAAGCATATGGGTTGCTGTTGCAGCATTGTCTGGTAGAAAAGTATCTGGTCAGCCTTCTCACAATTTTCATCTTCTCCCGACTTCGCTAATATTTATGTGCTGTTTTAGACTTTTTATGTTGTAATATAATAATTCACTAGTTGATCTTCCATTTGACTGACTGACATTTGTAAAATCAGTATTAATTGTTTTTACTACTGGGCAATTGCTCCAATTATCTTGCCATTTTTGTTTCCATCCTACATGTCTATGAAGCAAAGAATTCATAATTAGCCCATTTCCTTAATTGACAAACTCATACTTAATATTTGATTTGATGAATGTCTTTGGGTGATGGGGGCAGATTATACAACTCTCATTGTCGAATTTGCTTGAATTTGCCATGTATGTGTTTATGCAGAATGGCCTTTGTATATTGAGGTATACATGGATTACTGTACTTAGATGATGACAAGTGTCAATGTAGTAAGTTTGATCAGTGAGAAAATTGTGTATTTTATCTAATAAAAGTTATTTTCCTTGTTAATTATGTATTTCTAAATGAAACTTTGGCAGGAGTTATACTTGTGAGGAAGCTAGGGAAGCTTCCAAAGAGAAAGTGTTGGTTTGTTGGTTACTCCAAAGAAAATGCCATAGATGCTGCACTCAAGTTCAATGAAAATTGGGAAACCGACCTCAGGATAGGCCATCATGATTGTCGAAATTATACACAAGGTATCTCCTGATATAATGTTTCTATGTTTCATTTCTGATATCCACAATGACTCTTGGTTTAATCTACAGTAATATGATAAGCACTTTAGCTTAATTTGTCTATGGCAGTGGGTACCATTGTCTGTGTTTCTGTTGACTTCTTCTACTGTGTTAACTCACAAAAGCAAATAGCGTTTTGTATTTAGGTTCTTTTTCGCATTTTTGAACTTATTTTCTCCTCTTCTGAAGGGCTCGTGGAGTACCTAACAGGTGAAAAAGCAGTGTTGCAGCATCTGAGGAAAAACAGTAACAAAACATAAAAGACACAGAATTTGAGATATATAGGTTTGTTCGTGGAATGCAACTCTGTAAATTTTGTTTGTCTCAAGTACTACTGTGGAATCATCTCACGGTCATTGCAAGAATTGGATGATTCTAAACCTAGCTGGCAAAATGGTTTTAGAAAAGGAAAGCAACCTTGATCAAGAAGGATAATAGAGATGAAATATTGAAAGAGCACCTGGATGTCAAGAACTGGAAGCTGCAGAATTTACTTAAAAGTTGGATTGAACGTTGTCAACTTGTATTTAATTAGCTGCTATGTCATTTTCAGGTCATTAAGATTTGGGCCTCATGCATTTGGATTTGGCCAGCTTAAGCACCTGGCTTTGTATAAATTATGGATCAATGTAATATTATATTTCAGCATCCATAATTCAAATGAATTAATGCTCAGAGAAAGACTGCTGGTGCAAAACTTAGCAGGTTTCAAAATTTACAAATCTGAAGAAAACAGGAGAAATAAATGAGAAGGCATGCGCATCGTGAGCTTTTGAAAATCACATTTTGATGTTAAATAATACATTATATTATATAATATTATTTACATTTTAGCTGTTGTGCTCACAATTTTCAAACTAAATATATTTTCAAGAATGCTTACTCAAGATCTTGACCTTGAAATTTAAATACAAAACTCGTTTTCTTAAACATTTTCAAAACCCATATATAAACTTTGATTCTAAGCACTTAACCAGCTTTGTGGTTTCCCTTTGGCAGTTTAGCTTTGATTTTGGGTTTCTAGACAAATTGTAGTTCTAGATAAGTCAGCTGGGGACTTGACTGAAAGTTGTTAAACTATCTCGTAGCCGTGGAAATTTGAGATAACCCCCGTCTTTTTCTCCTTGAGAATTAGTATGCCAATAGAATAATTCCTAGTTTCCCATTGTTTATTTACATAGGGTGTCTTCTGTCTCACTGGTCTATATATGTATCTTATCTGGTGTTAATTATTCTATAGGTGTTTGGCCGAAATCACCCAGCTTCAGTGATGAAGGTTTTGGGCCAATTCCGTCAAAATGGAAGGGAAGTTGTCAGAAAGACGGGGATACCCCTTTCCCTTGCAAGCAATAGGTAAAACTACTAGAGAGAAAATATAGAATCACAAATCAAGCAACCGAAAATATTCGTTGAATTTTTGACTTTAACGAACCGTACCCGAAAATATTTATTTATTATTTTTCAAATTGCAAGAACCAGCTAAACCACTCCAAAACAGAAGCTAGAACCGATTCTAAAGATTTTATATAAATACATATACATTATTCTTTTGTTGTTTTTATTTTGATATTGAATTAACTACAAACTACTTGAAATTAAATTGAACATAAAACATATGAAAAGAAAAAAAAAACCATAATCAACTATTACGAATTTTTAAAAACTTTGATATTAATAATAGAGTAAATAAATTGAAATTGAAATTAGTTAAATGATTGATAAATTGCACTTAAAAGAGAAACAAGTAATAGTATCAAATTATAACAATATAAAAAAATCATAATTTAATTTTTACCACATCACATAAATTATAAATATACCAGCAGGGAGGGAAATTTGGTAGCAGAAGCAAGTTTCTTGGGAATGTACAACGCAACGGCAAAAGGGGGTTTGCCCAAAGCTCGTGTGGCTGCATACAAGCCATGTGTGCCATCATGCTGGGATGCTGATATCATAAAACCATTTGATCACGCCATAGATGACGGGGTGGATGTGATCTCGGTTTCACTGGCTGATGATTCACCTAAAATGCTCTTTCCTAAGTACTTCAACTCACATCAGTTCTCTAATTTAGTGTATGTTTTCAATAGATATCCAATGGGCTTAATTACACCTACCAAGGCAGAGTTTGGGGTAAAGCCAGCTCCTCTCATGGCTTCTTTCTCCTCGAGAGGCCCAAATACTGTGACACCAGAAATACTAAAGGTTTACTCCATTATATCATTATCTTGTTTGCTAGCTTTATCTTTGTTAGATTCACTACTCAGGTTTCAGTTTTTTCTTTACTAATAATAAACTGAGTTTCTGTCTGGTTTGGTTATCAGCCAGACATCACAGCACCCGGAGTTGATATCATGGCTGCCTATATAGAAGGAAAGGGCCCAACAGGCATGCAGTCTGATCAGGGTAGGAAAGGGCCCAAATGTATTATAAGGAATTTCCCTAGAGATTTCTTTCTCTATATATACTATATAGTAAAAAATTTAGCAGGCAACGCCAATTGAATTGAACAAGTTCTCGTATTGTCACCATTGAGCACATAGATCAATCTTAGAAACTCTTTTTTTTCTAAGGCTAGGACCCATTATCTTCAGACTTTACCAGAAACGGCCAATGAGTGATTCTTAGAAGCCTACATACAGCAGAAGGGTAAAATATTATTGTTACAAAAACACGATCTAAAACAAATTCTGTCTAGCTATGTTCCCCAAAAATCTGTTCCCCAAAGATTTGATTTGTGTGGATACTTCCTCTAACTAACAAAGAGATCTTGGCAAAATTGCCATTTGCCACCAACAAAAGGATGTTAGTATAATTATGCAAACAGTAGGGTAGTTACTGTAATTGACATAATTGATGGAGTATCTAGGCAATTACTCCTATTATAATATAAGCTTTTAGCTTTCAAATAAGACAAGGCATTTTTGGTATGAGCAATTCATTACCACATTGAAACATTCTAATAAAATTAGCATGAAGATTTAGGTGAAATTACTAAAAAGCAATAACAACACAAATCACCCAAACAAAAAGTACATAAAGCAAGCACTACACAAATCACCCCAACAAAAAGCTCATAAAGCAAGCATTAATTCCATCAATAGGCATTATATAATCTTCATTCTTGGTAAGTAGCACACTGCCAATAATAGCAAAACCAAACCGAAAATGCACTTATATTTTCTAGTTCCATGAACATATACAAGTAGTAAACTAACAATTAGAAACCGAAAAATGAAAAAGACAGTGATAGAGAAAAGTAAAAAGAAGTACCTTTCCTATATCTATCTGTAAAAGGAGGAAGGATACAAAAAGCGGTAAACATTTCCATCAAACACATTGTGTGCATTATGTTTTCACATAAGCATGGCATATCGCAAACTGTCTCTAACCATGAGATGAGTGAGCTCGGAGGTTTGCGGCAGGTCGGCCGATACCCAGACGCCATCAGGGGCATTTATGCGGGGGTGGGAGGACAGGCACGAAAGCATCGAGAAAGGTGTTAGCAGTATGCCACACAAGAAAGAAACCCGATTGTTCCAGCGTGATGGTGATCTTGTGTCTAGGGCGGTGCCGGTAACATTCTCATCTGCAACGCGAGAGTTGTTCTTCTTGGTGTTGAGGAGGTTTCTTCTCATGGCCGCCAGTATTCTCCTCATCCTTTTTTTTTTTTTTTTGAGGGAGCAAAAATGTTGTTGCACTCGGTCCTAGTGGGAGGGTGGGTGACTTACTGATAATTGATATTGGGTGGGGGTTGTGAAATGTGAATATTGAATAATAATTAAATAATAATAGTGGAGCAACAAGGTGGTGGTAGGATTCGTAGTGCTTGTGCTTATCAACAAGAAAGCTTAATTGATGGCTACCCTGTCCCTGCCTGCTTGCTCTTCTTTTTTTTGGTGGGACCCTCTCAACTCAAGCCCCCACTTACCACTAATCAACCCTTCCAATCAACCTCCCTTCACCCTAATTTTCATTTTTCTGCATACACCTATCTTTAATTATCTATCTAACATTAATGCACCTTTTAAAATTCCAAAACTTGAGACTTTCTTTTTTGTACTATAATAATATTTATTAATGTTGCCCAAATCTTATTATAGTTTGTATTATGAATATGAAGAAATGGCGCTTTCCAACTTTCTTGACATGAATGTTGGATTTCGGATTACTAAGATGTATTGTTTAGGAGATTTTATGAATAACGGTTTGTTCTAGCTCCAACAAGTATTACTCAATCACCCTCTACCTAAGTTTAATAGACAATCAATAAAACAATATATGTATGTAAGTATGTATGTCCCAATTCTCATAGGAAAACACTAGAATCACTAGTGCACCACCACACACATAATTACCAAAATGGGGTCATCATTAGGTTATTTACTTATTTCGCCATATTTAATTTAATTAATTAATCTTCCCAACTCCCAACAAATCAATAAACCCAATTAGTTATTAGGGGTTGCGTTTCCAAATCCAAGTGTTTGTTGTCATCTTTCAGGTCAAATACTATTCAATTAAGCACTATAACTCAATACCAAGAAACATTGTGATTTTGATCAGTCTCAATAACTTTTTTGAAAGTTTTATTTATATAGTTGATCACTTGATAGATGGATTTCTAGTTTAACAAATTTTAACTCATCATCTCATCATATATTTGTCATGTACACCAATATTTCACGTGTCACCAAATCATGCATCTAATAACCACTGGACATAGGCATAAATAAATACATTAGAGTAACGGCTTCTAATCAACTTTTGTTTTTATTTCCTTGATGATAAAAGGCCCATTTATACAATGAGGATCACATTAGTAATTTCAAAACTTCCTAAAACCTAATAATGAACAGACTAGTTGAAAGTCCAAATAGTTTTATTCTCCACAAATAACAAATAAAAGAAAAGAAAAAAAATATATTCAGAAAAATGGATTAAGCAGACTGAGCAGGGGCGGTGCAGAGGGGAGGATTCTGTTTGCCAACAAAAGTGGGTTGGACATTGGAGCATATGTTGGTCACATTGGCTGCTACACTTCCAACGTATGAAACATCAATGTTGGCAACTGTCACATCCTTACATGGATGACTCTTGCTGCAAGCTAGAATCACCACCTCTTTCGTATTCGACGTTCCTTTGATGTTCTTAATGCTCACGTTGCTAATCTGGATCTTAGACGGGTCCTATATATATATTTATGCAAAAAGAAGGGAGAATCAAATTAGTTAGAAATTTATAATCTTAATAATGGAGTATTAATATTTAATTAGTTATATTTTTATAATTACTTACTTTTTTGTCGCAGAGATTCCATGGACAGTATTCCTGGTCGATGATGACGGGATTGCTGACATTTTCCATGATTAGGTTTTCGAAATGCAAATCGGAGACCTTTAGAGTGGCCGGAGCAGATGGCCATGTCTTCACTCTTACGCCGTTCTGTGTTTGTTTGAATTTGCAGTCGATGACGGTTATTCCTGACACATCCTTTTCCTCAGCACCCTTGCCAAGGCTTCCGATACTGATGCCGTGGCCGGGCCCACAAGTCACGTTTTGGATGTGATAGTCTTTGCTCTCATCCCCGATCGAGATGCAGTCGTCTCCGGTTTCTATGATGGAATCGATGACTTTGATCGACGTGGAACGTGCAATGTGGATTCCATCGGTGTTGATGCTTTCGCCGGGGGCCGACACATGGAAATGCTGGAAGGTAACATTGTGGCTAGATATACAATTGACTTGAAAGTTTTTGCTGTCCTTGACGGTAATGTCGCGGATTATGGTGTTGTTGATAAAATTCAAGCTCAGGTTCTGCACAATATATGTATATATATTTCAGTACTCAATTAAATAAATGATGATCGATAACAAATTAATTAATTAATTTCTTACAATGGGAAGCTTGGCGCAATTTTTATTTTTGTTGCAATCGTTTTGCTTCCAAGCTTCTTGGCCCTTGCCGTCCAAAACTCCACCACCGTAAAGGGTGAAATGATTGACGTAATTGATAGTAATCCATTGACCATCTGGGTTGGGCATTCTCCTTGAATCGGAATAGGCTTCTAAAGTGCCTTGGACTACAAGCTCAATAGGGGATTTGTTGGTTCCCCCCACCAACACAACTTGACTTAGTGTCCATTTCCCTGGTGGAATAAATACTTTCTTGCTTTCGTGTTTCTTTGCGGTTGCCTCTTTCAAGCACTTAG
The DNA here is from genome assembly GCA_016081115.2 of Rehmannia glutinosa. Lineage (NCBI taxonomy): Eukaryota > Viridiplantae > Streptophyta > Magnoliopsida > Lamiales > Orobanchaceae > Rehmannia > Rehmannia glutinosa. The sequence goes on from JABTTQ020003304.1 coordinate 273,149, forward strand.
TAAAGCTTCTACAATAACATTTGAAACTCATCATATATAAGATCATCTTCTGAAATCAACGGAGTAGACTGACAACCCACTATTTTTATTGTTATTTTTTACTTAATTTTATTAAGAAATTAAAAATTAAAAAAATATATTTTTATTTTTTAATTTATTTTTACATAAAATTTCATATGATGGCCCATTCTACTTTTGTGGGCTAGCTACACCATTGACTCAACCGCAACTCATTGAGAAATCATAATATTGATTCTACCTGGCTTATATCGCCACCCGGTGCTGCACCATATTTTCTGATGTCGTATAGTACGGGCTCTTGTGCACATGTCAAAAATGGCACAACGAAGAGAACAGCAATGAGGAGTTTTGCTACTTCCATTATCTTCTTCTCTTCTTTTCTTTCTTTTATTGGTGCAGTTCAAAACTAATGTGATGTTTTCTTGGACACACGTTGGTTATGAATTTATAGTGCGAGGGAAACATTGAGGGCCACGAATGTGTATTACCATCGGTACAATAACTATTTTTAAGGTAAGGAGGTCTTCATAATTTTGTGGTCCAACCATGTTTTTCGAATCGTGCCATCACAAAAATTAATTTTATGAATGGAAAAATGGATGTATGACTTAGAGGGGTCACCTGGAGTATATATATGTTGCTCAAAATCGTCAACCGCAATGTGAGAAGGCCAATTGTACTAGACCCTACACCATGAATTTCCATTTTACTACAAAAATAAACTTATTCTCGAATACTTTAATTTGGGAAGAACTAAAAAGAAAAAGAGGTTTCCGGCTGTAATGGGCCACAATATTGGAGACAAAATTATGTATATATAAATTGATCGAGTCTTGTGAAGAGTTGATATGTTTCACTTCTTCTCATTACTTCACACAATTTTTCCTAAATAAATACCAAATACTTTTATTCAATAGTATTTTTTTACCTTAAATATACTTACTCACCTCTTGAGAACATGAACCATGAAAATAAATTTAAAAATAATAATCATGAAGAAACAAAAATAAACCCTAAAAAAACATGAACCATGAAAAATGAAAAACAAAAATAAACCCAAAAATAAAAAATAAGTAAAAAAAACTAAAAATTTTTAAAAATAAACCCAAGAAACAAAATAAACCCTAAAAAAACAAATATAAATCCTAAGAAAAATAAAACTGAAAAAAAAAAATAATATTTAGTTATACATGCCCTAAGTATTTTCAATTTTTAGTTAATGATAAATTTTTTTTCTATTGACTTTCTTAATTATATTTCTGTCCGAATTGCTATGATGATTTAACCAAATGAAAACAAAAATAGTTGAGAATCTTTTGATTATCCTAAAGATTTATTTTTCTTAGGAATAGAGTAGTGTCAGTCCTTCCTCGAGGCAATTGAGGCCCTTAACTCAGGCGCCTGCACCTAGCCCACCCACGGGTATTTATAAAAAAAAAAAAAAAAACACAAGATTTTCAATTAGGAAACGTGTGGAGCAGGAGACCTACGGAGCAGTGACTCTATTCCTCGAAGGTAATTGTGAAAAAGAATCACATAAACTTCACTATCTTCATTTTTTCCCCTCCAAAAGTTCTAATACAAATAACCATCACCTCGTATCAGACATCAAAAGACAGATGATTAATAATTTTGCATCAAAAATGCAAAACAAGCAGTGTTAAAGTGAATAAGAGCATCTCCAAGTGTTTGCACTATTTTCGTGTGAGTTTTACACTATTTTAGGGGAAAATTTAGTGGAAGTTAAGATTTAACTCCAACAGTCAACTCTATATTTCACTATAAATTGGAATATTCCATTTTTATACTTTATTATATTGAATTAATATAATTACCAATTTATAATTTAACATATATATACCTTTACATATTTTTATATTTGGGTTTGGTATTTAATTTTATTTAATATAATTAAATATAAATATAATTTCCGTTAATTTCAAAATTAATTGAAAATTATATTTAAATCCTCAATGAAAAGATCAGTTAATTTGAACATAAAATTAACATTCATAAAATATTAATATACACAAACATAAAATTAAACATAATATAACAATTAGCAATAAAATATTGATTTACAAAAAATATTACATGATAATTAGGAATATAATATATTAATTTACTATTATTAATTAAGAAATAAGAATTTCTCAAAAATTAAAAAATAAGAAATAAAAAATAAAACAAAAAACAACATTTAATAAACAAATGCAAATATACCAAAAAAAAAACAAAAAGAAAAAAAAATTAAAATTTTTTAACGTGAGTGAAACAGTTGCTACATTTTAAATTTTTTAACGTGAGTGAACAGTTCCCGCTACATGTAGCGAGATACTGTTCACTTTCTCTAATTTACAGTGAACTATACCGTATTGTTGGAGAAGATTTCTTCTTCAAAATAGCATAATCCACTATTTTAGAGGACTGGTGGAGTTGCTCTAATTGATAATGTAGAACATTTTGACATTAACACGTTGTTATTTTATGGTCTCGTTGACATATGAATTTTTTGTTGGAATATTATATGATTGTGGCAGACTTATAGGATTTTCTTTATTACTTTGTTAGCTTATATGAATATAGCCTTGTCGGCTTATATTTTTTTTTTATCTTTTTACAACATAAATGGTAATAACTAGCTTGTTAAAAAAATATGTCAAATTTATGTGACGCCTCCAATTATAAACAAACAGAACATATGGGAGGGTTTGAAATGTATGTTTTGATTTTGACAAAAGTTTATGTGAGACCATTTCACGAACCTGTGAGACAGAGTCCCACGTGGTCCCTTCTTTTCTCTCTCTTTATTCCCCCTATTCTCTCTCCTCTCTCATTGGTCCCTCTCATCTCTTTGCTCATCTCCTTACGTCAAATTTTCTCATGGTCCCCACTCTCTCCTTACATCCCAATCCTCTCTCTCTCTCTCTCTCTCTCTCTCTCTCTCTCTCGTGTTCTCTCTCCCCACATCCCTCGTCTCTTTCTATATACACGAAATAAAGGGGAAAAAATGAAGAAAATAAAGTATCACTTCTTATGGAAAAAATATTATTACTTATGAAACATGTATCATATTTAAAATCGAAAACAATCACTTTTTATTAAAATAAATTATCACTTCTTATGAAGAAAATATCACTTCTTTTGAAAAAGATAAATTTTTATTAAAAAAAATACTTTTGTTGGAAAAATTATCATTTTAGTTCTTATGAATAAATATCACTTCTTATTAAAACAATTATTACTTTTATTTTAAAAAAGTTCACTCTTTATTAAGAAAATATCATTTCTTATTAAAAACTATTAGTTCTCATTAAAACAAATATTGGTTTTAATTAAAAAAAGTATAATTTCTTATTAAAATATACGTCTTATTAAAATAAATACAACTTATTATTTTAAAAAAAAGTATACTTTCTATTTAAAAATGTATCGTAATTATACTGAAAAGTATAACATAATTAATATTATTTACCAGAAAAATATTATAGTTGTAAGTGTAAACTATTATATTTTTGTGAGATTTTTGTATGTAAAACCTTTCGTGTAAAGAGAGGGGATGGATGGAGAGAGAGAGAGAGAGAGAGAGAGAGAGAGAGAGAGAGAGGACCACAATATGAATGGGAAAGAGATGGGGGATTATGAATTTATGAGAGAATTGGATGTGAGTGAGAGAGGAGAAGAAAAGTAGATGAGGGTGAACCATGAGAGAGGAGAGAGAAGTGAACGTGAGTGAGAGAGAGAGAGAGAGAGAGAGAGTACGGGGACTACAAGGCTCCGTCTCATAGATTTAGATCCGTGAGATGATTTCATAAGAGACATCCCTTTTAATTTTAGCACAAGCGTGAGCACTTGGAAGGCAAGGTTGTGATAGGTTTTGGAAATTTCACAAATTTTTATTTTTAGCAAAAATTTTGTAGGATGTGTTATTTTTTGTAGAAGAAATGATTTTTTTAAAAGAAACGAGAAAAATAAATTATTTTTCTCTTTTTGTCTTTCACACTGCTCAATACTCAATTATACTATTTATTTCCCTATTCTCCTCATATTCGTATAAATAATTCCGGTAATTTCTTTAATTTATCATTATTTTTTATTAATTTTCTATTAATCTTAATAACAAAATATATAAAATGAGCTTCGTAACGCCTATTTCTCGTTCAGTTCTTTATTTTTTATTCAATTTTCTTGCACTATATTTTTACATGCAAATGCTTGTACCAATAAACCCTAATGGAATTGCCTCGAGAGAGATGAAAGAATGATAATGACTCACTGAGCCAGCGCATAGAGGAACAAGAATGGTGGATTGACTCCAGACTCTTTTATCCCGTCTCTCAAAAGATAATTTTTTCATATTTACCAAAATACCCCACTCTCTTGAGATGAATTTAGACATGGGGCTTCGTCTCACAAATTTAGACCCGTAAAATGATATCATATAAGTTTTTGTCATACGAAAAATCGTGGGATGTTACAAGAATCACCAGTGCACCACCACACACATAAGTACAAAGATGGGTCATCATTAGTTTTTGTCATATTTAATTGATCTTCCCAACTCCAAACTAATCAATAAACCCAATCAAGAATATAAGCAATGTGCATTTTGATCGGGGTGAAAATGACCTTATATATGGAGATGATATATATACATATATAAATGAGTTGTGAAATTTGCTTAATTTCCCATAGTTGATCACTTATAAATAGATTTCTACTTTAACAAAGTTTAACTCATCATCTCATCATATATTTGTCGTGTACACCAGCATTTCACCTGTCACCAAATCATGCATCTAACCACTAGGCACTAGCATAAATAAATATTAAATAAATATTAACACAATGGCTCGGAATCAACTTTTATTTTTATTTCCTTGATGATAAAAGACTCATTTATACAATGAGGATCACATTATTAATTTCAAAACTTCCTAAAACCTAACAATGAACAGACTAGTTGAAAATACAATTAACCTGTTTTATTCCCCCACAAATAAAAAATAAAAGAAAAGAAAAAATATGTTGAGAAAAATGAATTAAGCGGTGATCGGCGGTGCGAGAGGGGAGGATTTACGTTTGCCAACAAAAGTGGGTTGGACATTGGAGCATATGTTGGTCACATTGGTCGCTACACTTCCTACGTATGAAACATCAATATCGGCAATTGTCACATCCTTGCATGGATGACTCTGGCAAGCTAGAATCACCACCTCTTTTGTATTCGACGTTCCTTTGATGTTCTTAATGTTCACGTTGCTAAACTGGATCTTAGACGGGTCCTATATATATATTTATGCAAAAAGAAGGAGAATAAAAAATTAGTTAGAAATTTATAATCTTAATAATGGAGTAATATTTAATTAATTATATATTTATAATTACTTACTTTTTTGTCGTGAGAGATTCCATGGGGGTATTCTGGTCGATGATGACGGGATTGCCGACATTTTCCATGATTAGGTTTTGAAATGCAAATCGGAGACCTTTAGAGTGGCGGGAGCGGAGATGGCCATGTCTTCACTCTTTACGCCGTTTTGTGTTTGTTTGAATTTGCAATCAATGACGGTTATTCCCGTAACATCTTTTTCCTCAGCACCCTTGCCAAGGCTTCCTATGCTGATGCCGTGGCCGGGCCCGCAAGTCACGTTTTGGATGTGATAGTCTTGGCTCTCATCCCCGATCGAGATGCAGTCGTCTCCGGTTTCTATGATCGAATCAATGACTTTGATCGACGTGGAACGCGCAATGTGGATTCCATCGGTGTTGATGCTTTCGTCAGGGGCCGATATATGGAAATTATGGAAGGTAACGTTGTGGCTAGATATACAATTGACTTGAAAGTTTTTGCTGTCCTTTACGGTAATGTCGTGGATTATGGTGTTGTTGATGAAATTCAAGCTCAGGTTCTGCACAATATATATATATTTCAGTACTCAATCAATTAAATAAATGATGATCGATAACAATAATTTCTTACAATGGGAAGCTTGGCGCAATTTTTATTTGTGTTGCAATCGTTTGCCTTCCAGGCGTCTTGGCCCTTGCCGTCCAAAACTCCACCACCGTAAAGGGTGAAATAATTGACGTAATTGATAGTGATCCATTGACCATCTGGGTTGGGCATTCTCCTTGAATCAGAATAGGCTTCTAAAGTGCCTTGAACTTCAAGCTCAATAGGGGATTTGTTGGTTCCCCCCACCAACACAGCTTGACTTAGTGTCCATGTCCCTGGTGGAATGAAAACTTTGCTACTCGTGTTTGCTGCAGTTGCGTCCTTCCAAGCACTCAGTAAAGCCTACATTAACATTTCGGAACTCAACGTAAGACAATCTTCTCAAGATATTCTACGCCATTGACTGAACCGCAACTCATTCAGAAGAAGTAATAGTATTGTTTTTACCTGACTGATATCGGCCCCTCCTGGTGCTGCACCGTATTTTCTGATGTCGTATAGCACGGGCTCTTGTGCATATGCCAAAAATGGCACAGCAAAGAGAACCGCGACGAGGACTTTTGCTACTTCCATGATTTTTTTCTCTTTCTTTTATTTGTGCAGTTCAAAACTGATGTGATATTTTCTGGACACACTCTGGTTATGAATTTATAGTACCGACGGGGGGAAACATCGAGTGCCACGGAATGTGTATTACCATCCGTACATTAACTATTTTCAAGTTCAGGAGGACTTGATAATTTTGTGGTCCAACCATGTTTTCCGAATCCTGACATCACAAAAATTAATTTTATGAATGGAAAAATTGATGTGTGAAGTAGAGTAGATGTATGAACATATGCCCCTAAAAACAGTACTTGACTAGGCCATCCATTGTATGTATGTATGTATGCTTTCATAAGTAGTTAGTTATTTAGGCCAATTCCAAAGGGGACGCAAAGTAGTTGGTGTTTTTGTGATGTCTATTATGACTCCTGTCCCCCTAAAAAAAGTATATACATTACATGATATTCCAATATCAGATAAGACAGACAAACACCAAAAGATACTTTTTTTTATATCTAAAATTAGGTTGAAATTTTGCGGTCTTAAGCTTGCTTTCCGTTTGCTATATATGAATTAGTAACACTAATCAAGAAGCCATTGACTTAACGCACAATATTACTTCTAGTATTAGAAAGAAAGAAAACAAATAAAAAGAACACGTACATCCATAAAATAAGGAAAGATGAAAAGCATATGGATTTTGTTATGGCTGGTAATGGTGGCAGGAAAACGGGCTGCTGATTTTGATGTTAAGAAATATGGTGCCAAAGCTGACGGCAAGTCAGACGATAGCACGGTGAAAATTCTAACTATACACTCACATGGTTGAATTTCTCTTATTGAGTTAAAAAATTAAAAGCACGTTTTTCTTAAATTTCTTAGGCCATCGCAAATGCCTGGAAAGAGGCGTGCAAGTCAACCAGGCCGAGAAATGTTGTGATCCCGAAAGGAAACTATTTAGTTGGTCCAATAAAAATCCAGGGGCCCTGTCAAGCTCCAATTACGATTCGAGCTGATCAAGCACATTTCATGGCGCCGGCTGATGTCAGCAAGTTCAAATCTCAGAATGGTTGGTTCTCCTTCCAGAGTATAAATGGTTTCACCCTCTTAGGAGGAATTTTTGATGGCCAAGGACAAATTGCCTGGAAACAGAACGACTGTGCAAAAACAGGGAAATGTGGTTCCATGCCCATTGTATGTTTTCTGCCTTTTACTACTTTACACTCTACATATTGCCTATTAATTGCAACGCACAAAATATTCACACAACACCTAGTATTAGTTTTACTTAGAGCTGCCAAATGGGTCCGGCCTGATCAAAATTCCATCTCGCCACCATTTTTGGAGCTCAGTCCGACCCTCGCCTATTTGGCCCGGTCCGTTTCAGGACCATGAAATTACAGCCTAGTCTGGTCTTGTCATTGGACTGGGCTAGTTTTGACAACTCTCGTTTTACCGCAACCATATATGATCCAAATTATGGATGATGGTAATTTTCTTGATTTCTCTTGGCATTCAATTTGGAAAGTTACTTGACAAGCTGTATTTTTTTTCTTTTCCCGAATTCGCAAACAGAATCTGAGTCTGAACAAGATCACAAATTCCATACTCCAGGATGTCACGTCCTTAGATAGCAAGCTATTCCACATGAACGTGTTGAATTGCAAAAATGTAACATTACAACACATCAAGATATCTGCTCCAGAAGAAAGCCTAAACACGGACGGGATACACATTGGGCGTTCGAATGGGATCAACATTAGTGGTGCCGACATCAAAACTGGAGATGATTGTGTGTCTCTTGGTGATGGCAGCCAACAAGTGAACATTGAGAAAGTGAGTTGCGGGCGGGCCATGGCATCGCCATCGGAAGCCTAGGCAGGTACAACAATGAAGAACCAGTGATTGGAATTACAGTGAGGAATTGCACAATAACAAATACTATGAATGGAGTGAGGGTGAAAACATGGCCTGCTTCTCCGTCAGCTGGTATAGCTCGTGACTTGCATTTTGAGAACATTGTCATGAACAATGTTAGCACCCCTGTTTTGATTGATCAAGAATATTGTCCTTACAATGAATGCGACAAACAGGTACCTATCGCAATTCATTTATTTTGTTTATTCAAAAAAAAAATAATAACAAAGATTTCAAATGATATAAGCCCTTATTAAAACTATCATTTTCTTTATTTTTTATAAAGGTCCCATCGCGTGTTAAGATTAGCAATGTGAGCTTCAAAGATATTAGAGGAACATCAGCAAGCCAATTAGCAGTGCAGATTAAATGCAGCAAAGGGAATCCATGTGAAAATGTGGAGTTGAGTAATATTAATTTGGGGTACCATGGAAAAAATGGAAGCGCCACATCTGAATGTGCCAATGTGAAGCCAAAGCTGACAGGGCATCTATTCCTTCCAGCTTGTAAAGTATCCTCTACTTAGAACAATCTGACTACCCAAATCAGTTGGAAACTTAATTTGTATATGTAATGTAATAAATTAGGATAGAGAGGTTTTAGGTGCACCCCTTCATGCTTATGAGTATGATGAGTTGATTGGTGATAAATCCTGTCTAGTAATTTTGTTGTTCATTCTTCCATTTTTCTTTTTTTGCTGTACACACTTGTGAATTGTTTGTAAAAATTAAAATAGTGCTCATATAAGATATTGGATATATTTTACTTATTTCCCAATGGCTAGAATGCTAGTATGTTTCACTGTTGTATTTCACTGGAAAAATATAACTTCAAGAAGCAGGACACAAACTCAAACACAGTGCAAACCAAAAACAATGGCTATCCAATAATAACATATACTATACAAACAAGAAAATTACATGACATCTCAATACAATAATCTATCTAAACCCACAAAATGAATCACCATCATAATAGTACAAAAATACAAAATCATAAATATAGCAGCAATATGATCTGCCTCAACAAAATCAAAATCCCCATCTAGCAATAAACAAGAAGCTAATTAAGCGCCATATCCGTTGACTCCATTAGTGGTGCCTGTGTGTGTGTGCTTATCAGACTCAGAAGGCTCCCCTTTCCTCTTGAGCACAACATACCATGTAAATGATTCTAACAAAACAGCATTGACTCCCAAGGCTATCAGCACACCGATGTATGCTCTTTTCCATTTCTTCTCAGGGTCCAAGATGTCGAATCCCTCGAATATGTTGACAATACTCAGGACTATTACCGTGTATCCGATCAAGTGGTGGTATATGTTCCAGTAAAATCTGTATTTGTGCTCCGGCTTTGGCCTCAAAAGCAGGGCAAATACCTGAAGTGTTGCCAGGGCAAAAAGGGAAATGCCGATGTTCCTGTGAGTGGTTTGCTCGACTCCAGGAGAATCACTGCCGAGCTTTAGGCCAGTGGCCCAGCCACCCACGCCCACGCCGTAGGCCGAAACTTGGCATGCCACGTGTAGGTAAAACCAAGCCGGATTGGCTGCTTTGAACACCTTCAAATACCTTGCTGCCATTGCACCAAGAGGCATCAATATTCCCCAGCTCACCACATTCAACACTCCATGAACCTGGAGACAAAAGTAAAGATTTTCCGTCAAGTACAGAAACCAGAAATCAGAGAACCACCTAAATAAATTATTGGGATAATTACAAAAACTACCCTTGAAATTTGGCCTAGTTACAAGAAAAACCCAATTAAGGTACTACCTGTTTGTATTTTCTTAACAATTACCGCATATTGAGGGTACAATTTGTAAAACAGAAATAAATAATTTCGCAACATAACTGGATATTTTGAAATTTGACTAAACCTCGAGGGTGTGTTTTTAATTAAAAAAATTTATAAGTAGAAGTCTATAAACTCACATTTCTTCTTCGTTGTCTAGATCCTCCACTGGCGGCGCCGGTGTCTGAGGTCCTTCCGCTAGCAAAATCAATGGTGGCAAAGGACCCCAAATGATCTGGAGTGCTGGGGTGCTGTCGAGGCACGCCGCCGGAGAGGTCCCCGTGTTGCCAAACATTAGTAAAGCTCGTCGATCCCGGCGGAAGCTCAACGGTGGCGTATATAATCATCTGATTATTCCTGAATTCAGCGGCCATAGACGGAACCCTGAAGCTCAAAGGGCCCTCTTGCAGCCTGGTGTCGTAACCAGAAATGGGAGAGGTGTAAGGATGAGGAACCCCACTCGAATTGACGAAAGCAACCAAACACTGGGCGCCGATCATCCCCCTTCCGCCGGGATTGAGTGACCAAACAACCCAGTTGGAGGTGGTGACTCCGGTGTGCCTGTAAGCTATATCAACTGTGTGGTTGGATTGGTGGTAGTTCCAGTGAAGGAAGGAGCTTAGGGCAGGGAGACTGTTGCAAGCGGTGTAAAGGTTGTTGTTGGTGAAGGTGTAGTCCGAACAGCTCTGTGCATAAGATGTAGCAAAGAGACAAATGATGGAGAAACATGACAACAGGGCAGTTTTGTGTAACATGCCCATTTTAATTTGGTGGTTGTATCTAGGGATTTGGAAAATTTGAATTTTCAGAAATTTGGGGTTTTGTTCCAGATGATAAAATTTGATTTGCTCTGTTCCCACTCTGTTTTGGTAAGAACTGGAACTGGATCAGCAAATCTGTGTTTCATTAATGATTTGAAAGAATTAAGGGATGGACTTTTATAGATAGTCTCAGATGCAATACAATAATCTGAACCCCCAAAAGAGGTGAAGAAAAGTAGGCGTTTTAGAATTGTGGGTGAAGAATTGGGGAAGCTCCTTGACTGCTTCTATGTGTGTGTGTGTATGTATGTTTGTGTGTGTGTGTTTGTGTGTGTGTGAACGGATGTTGAAGAGAGATTGACAATGGAAGCAGCCTGGAAAGTCCATGCTTTTCGTTTTTGCATGTATTTATTATTTAATTATTCATTTTCCATTCAAACGTCAATTAGACTATTATTATATATATTAAATAATCCATTTTCCTATTTTTCTTTCTTTGAAATAGTATCGGGGCTGATTGGTCCAGGTCCCCAACCACTCCCTTGTCTTGAGACTTTGTCTCTTTTTAACTTTATTGGAAATACTCAAAAGTTAATTTGATGACTACGCAAACAGAATGATAGTCTTGGTCGTAAAGGGAAGCTCACAACATTTAAATAATTGCTTTAAAATAACGATAGATTTGTTTCTTTAATAAGTGTATGTATTGTGAAGAAACAGTAAAAGAAATGGGTGATGTTAACACACAGGAATTGTTCATACTTAATACTCTGCCCTCATGCTATACGTACATCAATGCATTGCCGTCCATAACTAAAGATACATTCAACTTCAAACCAAAGGCTTTGACTCACTAAACAAACCTCAACAACTAATGTTTGAATTACACCAACTATATATGTGATTATTTTTTTTGTCCGAATTATCTATGTTATGACATATCATTGGACAAAAAGAATAAAAAAAAATGGTAACAATTGCTTTCTTTCAAGTCCCAACATGACTTTTCCCCCTCAACATCTGGATTCTTATTAGCCCGTAACTCATTTTATCCTCGTCCACCTAATTATGTAATTAGATGGACATAATGTATATATATCACATGATTTAGGGTTTGGGGAACACTACATATCTTATACGTACTAATAAGTATTAATATCCATTTATTAAAATTACAAATACTATTTTGTGCTATTTTTAGAGTTATTGTGGTGGATTTCCTCCCGAATCCAATCCTCCCATGACCCATCCAAATGCAATCTAAAATAATTGATTTACTTACCTTCAGCTAAACCAATTTAAGGTAAAAAGAAAAAAAAATCCAACATAAAATTATCATAGTTTTGTGCTTTCGTGTGATGATGGCCCGTGAAAGTCTTGCGAGTGGTGTAAATAAAATATTTCCAAACGTCTGGGCATATTCTAATTTCTAGTCTTCTAGAGGAGTACTAAATAGAAGATAGCAAAACATATACCATATTTAGCAAATAGCAATTATATTTTGTTGGCAATAACTATTTATATTATTAAAATCACATTTTAATAAATACGCACCTTAAATAATTCAAGACATTATATTTACGCCCTTTATTGCCCCACATAATTATATTCACCTTCATCCAAATTATATTATATTTACACCCCTCATGCATGCGAATCCAGTTGTGAGATGCCTTCCTCAACAACAATACAACGCATTCAAACAATCTAATGTCGGAAAATATAGATTCGAAGATGCCACCATAAAAAAATATTTAAGTTCATTAACGAAAAAATGGTGACTGTACGATAAGTTCACAATGAAGAGGAATAAGTTGGTAATTGCTTAAAATAATAGGGACGACAGTGTAATTAATTCAAGTATAAATGTGAAAAGCCCACCGGGCCAACCCACCATGCTTCATCTTTAGCAAATAGCAGCGTTATATTTGTTGAACAAGCTCGGATATTGTTCGTTTATTTAGTTAAACGAACATAAACGAACAAATTTTAGAGCTCGTTAAATAAACGAACGCAGCTTGAACAATCCTATATTCGTTCATTAATAGCTCGTGAACAAGCTCGTTTAGTGCCCCACATTTATAAATGTTCATGAACAAGCTCGTTTAGTGTTTGTTTAGAATTGTTCGTGAACAAGCTCGTTAATCCAGCTTGCTAATAGCTCGATTATTATTCAATTAATAATAAATAATGTTATTTAATTTAAAAATATTTAATTTAAATATTGATATTTGTTTGTTTGTTTGTTAAAAAATTGTTGATTTTAAGTTTATTAACAAATTTGAATATGACATGTTACGAACACGAACTCAAATATGAACATGTTCACGAAACATGTTGGTAATTGCATAACAAAAATTAAATGAATGAACACGAACACAAACTTAACAACCCAAATTAGGCTCGAACGGGACCAAAAATAAACAAACATTTTGCAAACAAGCCCACTCGGGGCCGGATCGTTCACCATGGCTTCATCCAAGTATTCATTATTTGTCAGGGCCCAGGCTGCCCGCTTTCCCGCAGGCTTCATTCATATACGTATCCATAACGAAAATGTACTCCAACGTAGACTACACTTTCTTTCCTTCACAATAATAATTATAATTAAATAAAAAAAAGTACATAATAGTACTTTGTACTATCAATAAAAATAGAAAAAGGGAACGAAAAGAATTGAAAAAATGAGGATGCAACTTTCTAGAACAGCGTGTTGACTAATTCAGTTTCCAGATACCAAATCAAAGGAGGATTAGTTTTCCATGCTATCTAAGCATATTGCAAGTTGGAAAAAATAGAGTCTGGATGTTCTTAGTCAGATGTTAGGTAGGAAAAAATAGAGTTGGAAAAGAAACGGCAATTCATGTGATGTGAGAAGCATCAACCGTCAAACACACAAGTAAGATGCCTACCAAAATACATCTTTTGTTTTCCATGACTAATTCCCAGCTTAACTAATTAATTTCCTTCTAAAATGGTGAACAACCACAAACCTATTTCACTCCATTCATCACTAAACACCCGCTCATCCCCAATTTTCCTGCATATAAACCCAAAATACATGAACAATCAATCCTTGTCCTGCTTTGCTGATACATTGAAGATTTTACAGATATCACTAACCTAGATTCTTGCCAGGCAAAAGTTTGGCGCTTCACTTAATCCAAAAATCGCCCACTAATTTCACCTAGGAAGATTATAATTATCTCAAAAGAATATATAAGTTAAAAAACACCCCATGGCTTCAGTTTTTATAGTCAATCTCATATTCAACATTCTTGTTTCTGTATCTGTCATTTCCTCTGCTCTAACTTGCTCCGATAAAATTTTCTCACCTGACAGATTATTTAGTTCCTGCACTGACCTTCCTTATTTAGAAGCTCATCTTCACTGGAATTACATTCCATCCCTCAGGAAAGTCTCAATTGCATACAGGGCAACACAAATTCCAGAGGGATGGATTGCCTGGGGAATCAACCCCACAGGCATAGGCATGGTTGGATCACAAGCTTTGGTTGCTTTTCGTAATGCCAATGGCACCATGACAGCTTATCCAACGTCAATAACCAGCTACAACCCCGCAATGCTACCAGCACTACTCAGTTTCAGGTTTCAAATATCTCAGCAGAATACAATAACAATGAGATGATAATATATGCTATAGTTGGGCCACTAGAAAATGGAACCATCGTCAATCACACATGGCAATCTGGGAGTTCAGTTTCAAGCAACATTCCTCAGATTCATTCAACATCATCTCCACATCTTCAATCAATGGGGAAAATAGACTTCCAGTCAGCCTAATAAAGCAATCAATTGAAGTGAACCACGCATTTGATGGAATGTAAAACTTGTACTTGAATAGTTGATACGATGATTGACAGCATATAACACCTTAAACCTTCTTGACTTGTAATTGGAGAGCAAATTTCTCAAAAATCGCACTGTAAGTTCTATATGTGATATGCTCAACTTTACCATATCAATAGTCTGCATTTTCATGCTACAAAAAAGGTTCAAAACAAAATTGACTAGAAGTTCCAAAGTCAAGAGGAAGGATGCAATGCAACTGTTTAGACATATACTAGCAAAGTACAAGTTTCCCTCAAGCAATATAATGGGAGCACTGCATAAAAAATGAAAATAATATAGAACTAATGCATGCAACTATTGAGTCATATCAATTCCTCGAGTTATATAATATTAAGCATAAATAAGGAAAAGTAGATTGATTTTCACGGCAAATTTCGCAAGCCAGAAGAATTAGTCTAAGAATCTAAACCTATACTTAGTACAAGCAATGAATGACCTGAATTGTCATGAATGAGTTACAACATTGCTTATTAATTGATGCAGCTCCTCACTCTTGGATTTGTTATTGGTAATTCCAGTGTAATCTGCGACAGAGCAAGCATACATGATCAGAACTAAGTCCCCCTCCTTACAATGATAAATTCATTTTGAGAATATATTAACCCAGCGAATTTGTGTTTTGGAAACATCTAACAAAACATAATGAAAACAGTCATAATTATTACATCGTTGGAGTTAAGATGCCAAAAAATGATGTGCTCACCTCTTTGAAGATCTCACTGCAAGAAGTCTCCTTGAACCCCTGGAAGAAAGTGTAAGGTGTTTAGTAAATGTATCATTTGGGCATCAATATATCGGTAACTTTTCATATAAGCCTGTAGATAAGATAACAAAAGAATCTCCCTCCTGCGCATACTGTGAACAACATTATCTCTAAATGCCTGTTTGCTCGGTCATGTAAGCCTGAGTGAATCTGTGTGTACATCTGTGTTGAGCATCAGAGAGAGAGAGAGAGAGAGAGAATGAGAGACCCACCAATTTCTTGAATAGGTTAAGAGAAGCCTCATTTGATTCACCAATTTTTGCACGAAAAATGTGGATGCCAAAATTCTTGACTGCAAATGCCATCATGAGCTGAATTGACTCTTTTGCAAGTCCTTTGCCACGACTGTAACAAAAGAATATTAGAAAAGAAACTTGAGTAAAATGTCGAATGATTATAGAAGTCACCCAATCTAAGCTAAGTTAATCTACTGCACTTACCCGGTTATCCCTACACTATCCAGACCAGAAAAAAGATTCAGTAAAAGTTTCCAATCCATCAAATCAGAGTTATTCCAATTAAAATTGATCCACTGGTTATACTGCAGACTGTGGATCACTACAAATAAGGAGATTAAATCAAAGCCAATTAAGGATTCTCAATTAGTGAAAATAACATATTTACTTTCCTAGAAATGCTGTTAATTCCTTCTTGTTCCCAGCATTTCTCCCCAGCTAATGAATTTTTCTCTAGTAGTAATGATAAAACAGACCAATGCCATACATAGCTGAGAAGCTCTGAAAATTGGAGCATATAATGAATCAAGAACTACTCAGGATATATACACTAATATCTAGAGAAAATCACGTCTTCCTAGTTACTCTTATAAGAACTTTTTCTGTTACTACAACAGACCTGGAACATAAAAATAAGATAGTGAAAAACAACTTAATAAAATAAAATAAGTGAGATGACATATAAATTGATCAGAATGTCAAAACGTAGATACCTTTTTGTTCAGCAATCATTATTTCTACCTCTGCCATTTGAGGATCATCCAGGTCATTCATAAATATATTTACATCACCAACCATGGCTGAAAAGAAGAAGTTCAAAAAGTAAGCATGCCACACTATGCATAACACAATATTTATATTCCTGTGAAGATTTAGGTTATGTATGGAATTGTTTTCAAATCCAATTTTCCAATTTCCAACTATTCCAGAAAATGAATTTATGTTTGTTTAAGAAATTTTCAATAGAAATAAAGTCATTTCCATTTTTCATCTTTTATGGAAAGATTCTTTTGAAAATACAACCAAACAAGTTTTCACCACAATCACGCAAATCTATGTCAAAAATACACTACAATCACGCAAATCCATGTCAAAAATACACTACAATCACGCAAATTCATGTCAAAAATACTATAAACAAACATATTTTCATTTCTAAACAGAAATTCAAACAACAAACCAAACATATTCTCAATTCTCACACGAAAACCAATAAAGTTTGAAAATTCATTTTCCAACACTAGAAATTGGAAATTGGACCTGGAAACACATCCATACATCCCCTTAAACTCTTAACTTTCAGTGCAAAAATAAATTCCTTTCTGTCCCCTATACAATGAAATGTGCCCTTGTTTAGTAAAATTTACTGACCACAGGTCACTGACAAACTATTATCTCTAAAAGAAAAAAACAACTCTGTTAGCGATATTGAAGCTCTTTCTTCATTACTTATCATGAACAGGCATCATTTGGCGAGATAAGAAAAAACCGCTGCATTCTTCCATTCAATATAATAAACTGTGTATCAATATATATGAACCACGTTAGAGGAGAAAAAAGAAGATAGCATGAGGCAGAGTGCCTGAGCAGGAGTCTTAAAGTACAACACATGGTAATATGGTATGCCACCTATTTTAACTCACTCAAGAAGAGTTCATCTTGTCACTCAAGCACTAAACAGTTGGTTTTTACTAAATTAAAGAGCATATACAAGATAATGACCTTCAGGATGGGCTTCTCCATGAATGAAGTCTCCAACCACTAATTCTCTGTCCAGCACTATAAAGGTCTGCTCTGCAAAACAGGACCCAAAAACCATAATCATCTTTTTGAATTGTTGTTCAACAACTTTTTCATGAAAACTTAAATAGCATGCAACTAAAGGGTGAAGTTTAATACATACTAAGGGGATCTTGAATCCAGGAAAGTTGCATCTTGTATTCTTGATCGAGAGTGAGAGGCTCGGATGCAGTGGCTTGAAGAATGGCTGGGTCTTGCATCCAGGTATGGTACTTGGGCACATGCTCTTTCATGTATGGGACTAGTATCACCTTTTTTCTCCTTCAGGCTCGTCTTCATTCCTTTGGTATATCCTGTACTGGAGAATAACAATGCAATTTCAGCAACGATCAGGCGAATTTCACTAAAATTCTTCAAAATGGTGTATCATGTAAAATATTGGATTATTCTTAAAGGTTCGTTCAGACTTCAGACTTCAGACAAACGGGCCAGAAAAAAATCATTTTGCTAGTTCAGATGATAAGGCTCTCCTTGTATTGATTGAAAGGATTTTCAACTCAAGAAAAAGCTCGAATAGCTCAAAAGCAGAGGTATAGTTTGAGTGAGGCATGAGATCAAGCATTTGATGTGCAATCGGCAAAGTAAACTATTAACTACAACGCAGAAAAAAAAATCAAAACATATTTTTCCACAAAATAGACATCAAAAGGGAAATAAAATATGTACTTGTCTTGTTTATGTCTGTTATTATGATTGTATTACCTTGAGTAGCGGCAATTTGTGAGAGACACACAGAGTCACGGACAGCCTGTGGTGGTTTGGCTTTGTGATCAAGCGAGCAATAGCGTTTTCACTTTGAAATTATTGAAAAATAAATGTATAATAGCGT